>JAUCNO010001310.1:106057-129307 GCA_032353835.1 Enteromius viviparus
TCCCAATTTAGTTTCATTGTCTCACCTGTTGTTTAACACCTGCCCTCACTTTTGTCGTTCATTTGTATGCCTTTAAATACCGTTGTCTTTCTGTTTCCTTTAGTTCTTGTTAATGTCATTGTGTTTGTGTAAAACCCCGTGTGTGCCCTTTTTGCTGGCTCGACAGCATTTTGTTTGTGTTCTGGAGTTTTTGTTTATTAAATACTTTGCAGTTTATTCGTTCATGTCTTCCGCTTTGTGCTCCACACACACGCCTGCCGCAAACTGTGACAGTTATACCTTGGCCATTCTTTGATATATAGTATATTATATTATACATTAAGTTCTGCTTAAATTATTAGAAATGTTATATAGCTATTTCGGTTTATTGTGGTGTTCTCTTTCTGAGATTTTTTGTTCACCACAGGTTGTAATTCCTGTTTTTTAAATTGAAGAGTTTTATTTTGAAATTTCAGTCTCAGTGTTTCAGCAAATAAATACAAATACATTTCATTGTATTAAGAGTGCTCAGTGTTTCTGTTACATTTCAACTGTCATGTTAAAAATATTAGGTTAGATTAGATTAACTTTATTGTCATTGCCAGTGTACAGTACAAATATGTACAGTACATACATAAAAATATAATATATATATGAATACACTGTATGACACATGTACAGCTATGCAGAGTACATACATTATACAGTCCTGAAGTAGTGCAATATTACCAACCTGATCTCATGGCAATTCGTAAAAAATTTGTACGACCTCACTCGTACGAATTTATACGATTTATTCTAAGTCTTACGTATTTTACAAGATGGCAATTTGTATGAATTTGTACGAATTACCTAAACATAACCCCGCCCCTAAACCTACCCATCACGTGATTTTAGGCAAATCGTACGAAATCGTACGACCTCACTCGTACGAATTGGCACAAATTTGGCACCTCGTACGAATATGTATGAATTGCTTGTGAAACTGTGTTGATATTACAGAGGGCAAATTATGGGTGTGGGCACGGGATGGAGTTCAATTGTCTGATTGACTTGAATATATGAGAATGATAGTCAAAATACCATAAAAGCATATGATTTATGTAAATTAATATAAAAAATGTCTCAGCTGTGCTGGGGGCCCTGTCAAGATTCTTTTCATGGGGCCCAAAATCCTAAGCAGCGCCCCTGCCTGCAATATATATTTCAAGTCAGCAGAAGAAAAACGCTTAATTTACAGTATAATTTAAACTGTACTCAAACCTATGTGTATTTATTTATTTTCTTCTTAGGTTGAATGTGTTCTCAAAGTTGTTTTCTTCTTACATAAGCTTTTCTTGAATTAATCTTTTTTTCATTTCTTCTTTCTTTCCTCCCAGGCCATAACTTCACAGTTCCTGAGGGTACAACTGTCTATCTGCCATGTAAGACATCTGATAAATTGAAGCAAAGATGGGCATTCAAACCCACTCCTCAGTCCAGAAAAGAGTTCATCTCCACGCTTTATAAAAACAGCACCATAAAAAAAGAGAGAGATGATCCAGCAAGATTCACTCATACCACAGACCACTTGATCATCTCTAGTCTACAGCTGAAGGACTCTGGGCTTTATCTGTGCAACAACAGAGAGATGGCTGTCCTTACAGTGACCACAGGTAGCACTGAGCAGAGTATCAACACTAAATATACTAGAATTTCTATTATGATAAGAATGTAGGGTATTTCTGCAGGAAATCCATGATACAGTGCATTTAGAATGTTTCCCAAAACATATTTGAACACTTAAATTAACCAAATGAATCCCACTGCATTATTAGTGGAATCTGATTAAACAAATGCTGCATGCAATACTGTATCTTGTGCAGTCATGAAACTCTAAATGGCGCTGGCAGGTTGGTAATGCAGTATGAAAACAACAGCATCAATAAGACAGAGCTGAATGTGGTCTTTGAAGGTCAGTTGGTCATCAAAGATTATACCAAGATTTCTGACCGAAGTTGATGGGGTATTTGTTGACAAACCTAGCTGGATGGTGAAGTTCTGCTGTACAGCCCTAATTGACAGTGTCAAAAGCAGCAGATAGATCCAGTAGAATGAGAACTGATGATTCGGTTAGTCTGTGAAAGGAAAGATGAAACAGTAATACGAATAGAAGGAGGAACACAGGTCTGTAACTATCTACAAGAAAAGTTTTAAATTTTAAACAGAGCCTGCAAAAATTTGCTTAGAGAACATGTGTTGATAACATACTGTATGTGTGAGTGCTGGTATATGAGTGGGCTATATTATTATTTATATTATTACTATATTATTATTTGATGTTTCTTTTTCACAGAATCAGCTGAAACTGACAACAGCAGTGCAGATATGAATAAATATTGTAAGTTCTGTTGATGTTTGTTATTTTAATTTGTCCCCTATTTTTTGTTTAGTTTTTTTCTGTACTTATATAGAAAAAATAGATTTTATCTACCCATATAGAAATTGAATTGAATTCTACAATTAGACATCAAGTTGGGCACACATTACACAAATCTACAGAAGAAAGACGTGTAAATATCTACTGTATGCTATAGAAAGCATGTAAACCTCTAGGATTCTCAGTTTGTTTATAGAGGTAACTGGAATCAACATCTTTGTTGATCCTAAATCAACATTGTGATTAGCCATTTAGGTTTGAATCAGTTTCTAGTGTTTAGGCTTACAATCAGTGTTTGGTGCTTGTACATCAGTGTCATTCATCTATTATTAAATATGATTTTAGACATCACTCATGGGGTTAGGTTTAGAGATTTTGGATTAAAATCAGTATGTTCACCCAGGAACACTTTGATAAACACCTGATATCAATGTAGCTCAAAGTAAAACAAATAAAATAAAAACCCTAATAATTAATAAAAAATGCTTCTTGAATTTCCACTAAAGCACTGTATGGTCTGTGTTCAGTGACAGTGGCTGTCCTGCTGGTTTTGTGCATACTGGCGATGGTTTGTGTCTGCCTTCTGTCTGTGACCATCGGCTGGAAAAGCAGGAGAAGAAACATTAGAAATGAAACAGGTGCATTTGACTTGGACCCTTCCGTGTTCTGTTAAAAAAAAATTAAAACAAAATAAAACACACACACAAATAAAATAAACTAAATGATTGATTGATTCTCTCTTCCCCCCCCCCCCCCCCCACCAGAGCCAACAGACATTGCGTCAGGTCTACAACTACAAAGGATGTCAAATGAAGGTACAAATGTAATAATGTTATGTTTTGTATTAATATCATGTATTAGTCAGTATTAGCACACATGCACTATGCATTATGCAGATGTAGCTTCATCAAAGGTCATTATGACATTATATTGTGTTTTTTTAACAGGCCCCTGGATGCTGGATACTCATGATGATGCAGTGAGTTTCTTTCTCCGTTAATCAGCAGCAAAAGATGCTTGTAATATTTGATCAATGGAAATGTTTACTTCAAAATGACAACAGTTTGATGTTTCTCTAAGAAATAATGGTACAAGCATATTACAATAATGATGTAAATATGGCTGTAATCTGTATTTGGCCTTAATTTTTTTCTGGCATTATGGCTGTAATTTCTGTATCTGTGTTTGTGTGTGCACGTGTGTACGTTCAGGTGGAAATTCAGTACGCGTCTCTGGGTGAGCAGCACTGGACACAGACGGACAGACAGCGGAGCAGCAGACAGCATGTCATTTACTCCACACTGATCACCTCATGAAAACAACACACTCGTTCACACTGGAAACATACAGTCAATATAACTTTACTGATATGTTATTTTATTCGGAAAACACTTATACACAACTCAAATAACTATCTTAGCTTATATATAATCAAACAACTGAAAATGAAACCATAGAATATAGCACGCATAAGTAGCATAGCACATGTAATATACACTACCACACAAAACAAAGATAATATAAATTGGTGACAGTAAATACTTTAAAAATGTTACAAAAGAACTAAAAATGCTGTTCTCTTGAAATTTCTATATAAAGAATCATCATTCAATAAATTATGATCCTGAAAATAAATTGTTTTAACATGTATTTGAGAAGAAAATTGCAATAATATTTAACACTATTTATTTATTGTGTTTAAACCATCTAAATGTAGCCTTGCTGAACAAAATAGACTTCATTTGAAGCAAATGGCTGCAATATAACAAAGAGTGAAAAAATGTAAAGGGGTCTGAATACTTTCTGTACCCACTGTGTATATATATATATGTGTGTGTGTGTGTGTGTGTGTGTACTTCTTTTGCCCCCATACTGTAGGTGTTGGCATAAGTTCAAAGTAAAGGGGCCAGTTGCATAAACTTAGCCTTCATGTTAAGACAGTGTCTTAAGAGCTATTCTGACCAACTAACAGTTAGCTAAGAGTAATCTGTTTTAATTTTTGTATTTACCGACTAACATACATTTTTATGTTAGTGAATTCTAATTGTGAATTGTGACCAGTCTTAAAGAAAAATTTCTGACTAACTTCTTTGACTAGTATTAACCTTTTATGCAACTGGCCCCAGGTTTATGTAGAGCAAACCTCTAAAACTCTCTCTGTTAATATGATGCTGATGAAAAGTGGAAAAATCAGAACATGTGGCTGGCTATGGCTGCATATGTCACATTAACAGGAGCTGGAGCTGTGGCTCTGGGTCGCCGGAGAAACCGGAGACTGGCATACTGGACTTCTGCTGCCTGGAAAACAACAACCCTGCATTCATGAACTAACACACAATTCTTATGCTTCTTTCATGCATATGTCTTTTTTATATAGAATCAAGTCCATCCCACCTTGTCATTTGAATTTTCTGTCTTACAGCTGCTGCAACAGACCCTGGAAAAACCTAAAAGAAAAATAACATGTGAAATGATGCACAACACTGTAACCTGCATTTCAAGCTGGTTTGATTTGATCCTTTATGCAGTTTGAAAGGGGTCATAAACTGAGAAATCATAATTTATTTCACATTTTGATATGTAAGTGGTTGCTGTATTATAAAAACGGCCTTTCACAAGTTCACGCTTCCACAATGATAAATAAATAATTGGCATGTTTGGCGAGCTGTCAGGGGCAAGCTGGGAGTTCAGTGAACCCTTAGCCCTAGTAACCCTGGCTCAAACCCTGTGGAAAGGAGCGAACGGCGGAGAAGGGGAGGCAGAGGGAATGCAAAAAAACGAGATACAGAAGGAAAGGAAACTGGCCTATTTATAGTGGAGAGATAGCGACTGGATTGGCTTATAATGGAGGCGGAAGGCTACTGATTGAAAGATTGGTAACAGCTGAATTAACAATTCTGTGTTTTTCTGGCAAAAGGGGGTGCTGTGTGTACATGAATGAGGGAAAAAATTAATTTAAACGATTTTAGCATTTTTTTTTCCTCATTCAAGAGTTTGCGATTACTCATCGGTAAAGAAATAAAGCCAAAGCGGCATAAATGAATAAAGCAAATTTGGCGTGCTGTCCGGGGAGCGAGCCGGGAGAATCGGTAGACTCCGAACCCTAGCGGCTTGAACCCTAGGCGTGGTTAGTGGTTCGGGTCCGGCTCGATCTCCGCATCCCCCCCGGAGGAAAGGTGTGGACTTGGGAGGAGAAGGGGAGGTGGAGGGTGCATGAAAGCGAGATGCGAATGAAAGGAAGACTGGTTTATTTATAGTGAGAAGGGAGATGGTGATTGGCGATTGCTAACGAGGTGATTGTTAGGTAATGCGGAGCCAGCTGTGATTAATTTGTGCCATGCTTCTCCTGAAATATGTTATTATCAAAACATTCACTTATTAATTATTTAAAAAATAAAATTGAAATAAAATGTAAAATAATCCTTAGTACACACAATGTAGATCATTCTATAAGACAAAAGGAAAAGAATAAAATTAATAAACAAATCTCTTCCTTAGCTAACATAACGCAAAAAGCCATAAAATAAAAAATAAAAAATTACAAATTTAAATTTAATTAAAATGAAATAAAACTTCCTTAGTAAACACAAAGGGCCATTCCATAATATTGTAGGAAAACAAATAAAATAAATTAATAAAAAAAACATTAATTAATGAACAAACAAGCAAACAAAAAACACAAATACAATAATTAAATAAATATTTTATCGATACCTATAAACTAACATTTGGTGACAAACTAACGAACGTCTAAAAAAACTAAAATTGTAAGTCGTTGCCCATTCTGAAGCATAAACATGATTTTTTTAAGGTTTGGGCAAATTCATTTGTAAAAGTTATAGCTATAGTTATATATAGTTATATTTCACTGATCTTTTATTAAAAACAGACTACTAAATTGACTTATTTTGGGGAAACAAAATAACCCAAAACTGGTCAGTTTCTCCTTAAGTGTTGTTTTCAGAGTTCAACCGAATACCAAAACATATTTGAAGTGATTGGAGCGTATGATTTCTGTAAGCTGACGTGTTTCAAGGCAGCTCAGTAAATGTCATCACTGTCTGCAGGCACCAGCTTCAGTCTAATCACCCGTCTGCCAATCACAGACACTACAGACGCTCTTTCAGGAAGAGCAGAACTGTTTCATAATAGCTCATGAAATAAGGTGGCTTGCAGCATGTGCTGTCATGCCAAGATATCATCTTCAATTTGGCGTAATACCCTGGCTTGACTGCTGGTGGGTTTTTTCTCACACCGTCCATCACAAAAGCTCTCCTGACCATTAGACTCCATTACAGGACATTACAAAACATCAAAGTGAAAATGGAGCGCGCAAATCGAGTTTCCGAAAAACTTGATCATTAGAGTCAAAGGAAGAACAAAAGTGGAAAAAAGCAGTTCATATTCCTAATGCGTTCGTTGGTCATCCTACCTTTCTGTCTCTTCAGCTGTGGGATGCTGCTGATGGTGGTTGCCTGAATGATCTCCACAACTATCTGATACCTGCAGAAAAGACAAAATGACATGGACATTACATGTGCACTGCATTAAAAGAAAATCTGAGTGCCGTTTAAACACGCAAACAAAAAAAGAAAACATTTATTTACCAGGCTCTTTTGGGTCACCATTGACTTCCATTGCTTTTTTTTCTACTATAGAAGTCAATGGTGACCAAAACAGCCTGGTTACTACTTAGGGGCGAGTAAATCATTACAGAATTTTCATTTTTGGGTGAACTATTTGTTTAATAGATCAGCTCAATTTAGTTTGTACCCTTACTGTGCACTTTAAATATAGAAATACTGTATTAAAGTAAACTGATTAACTAAACATAAGGCTGCTTTAATTCAGTTGGTTAAAAATGACCCCTTCAGACGTCGACCTAGAGGCAAGGACATTTCTTTAAATTCAGACTGTCCTTTGTATAAAATCACTTCCCCTAACACGCCTCAGATATTGAAGAATAAGAGCATTAAGATTTCAAGGCTACTAATGTTTCATTGAGAAATTCCTCTGAGGAACGATATTCGCTCAAAAATAATTAAACGGATCCTTTCGATATAAGCGATGCTGAATATTTATTACACGCGGTCTGCTCTCACAAGCCCTGATGAGAGAGGATGAGATTGAGAGACTGAATGAAATTGCTTCATGAAAGTCAAATACACATAATTTGAGAACATTTCCAGAAGAAGCTGGTGCAAAATGAGAGTATCATAAAACGATATGGAGGCTGACCTTCAAAGAGACACTTTATGAAACATTTGGGCAAACACCATACTGACATGGTATGACGCAGGACATTGAAATTGTTCAATAAAGGTTTTTTTTGCACAAAAAGAGTGTTCTCATAAACATTGTGACATTATTTTAATGATTAGTCCTTACTACTGGAAGCATTACAGTTGGGTTGTTATCTATTAGAAGCATCAGAAAGTTCTCAGATTTCCATGAAAAGACCATGTCTTAAGAACTAGTTTGACTAACTAGCATTTGCCAAGGGGTAATTAGTCTTACTTTTCTAATAAAAATAAGAACAGTCTACCTTTTCATAACTAAATTTAAAAAGTTAGGACCAGACTTGAAGAAAAAAAAAAAATTAAACAGTTTATGCAACTGGCTCCTGAAGATGGATGAAGGTCTTGGGTTTAAAACAACATGAAGGTGAGTCATTAATGATAGAACTTTCTCTAGGTGAACTAAATCTTTAAATGTTTTATCAATCCCAGTAAAAGCACAGGAATCATAAAAAATATATATATATTTATAAAATATTAGAGATTTACCAAAATGAAAATTGGGCCAAAATGTGCTTTTTATGTTTTGTCTTGTTTTCAGTTATATATATATATATATTTTTTTTTAATTTATTAGGGGTGTAACGATACACATATTCGTATTGAACCGTTAAGTACGAAGCTTTCGGTTCGGTATGCATTACCAACCGAACGATTCAGACTAATATTTTTCTATTCGGAAAAAAAATAAATAAATAGAATAAAGTGTGTAAAATATAATGTTTTCAGTGCTAAGCTCAACAAGGCAGCGCAAACAACGTGCTGTCTGCCCCTTACACCCCCAAACAGTCGAAAACTACAAACACGCACATTACAAACTATCCCCGCGGCATTCAGGCAGGCATTTCCAACAGATTCGAACAAGGCAAAACAATCGATCGGTAAATTTATAGCTGGAGATTTTAATGCGGGTTTTAAAAAAATGCTAAATGTTATCGAGCCCTCCTTGCAAAGAACAAAAAGATTGTGACCTTCTTTAGCTGAAGCACAACAGCGGCCCGTGTGTTGAAGACACAATCTGTGCCGTCTGAAGAAAATGTGGACACACTTATCTTTCTGAACTTAAAAAATAAAAAAATAAAAAAACTTAAGTTATTGAAACGGAGTTCCATTTTTTTTTAATTGTTCTTTTTTTCTATTAGTTTATTACTACTACAACATTGCATTTCATTTTTTATAAGGAGCATTTGGTTTTGGTTACAAAGGAGGTTTTGTTTTATTTTTTGCTAAGAAGAAATCCCAGAAGATATGTGAAGTACAGCTCCATTGTTGTTCATGGTAAAACAAAAAAAAACAAACAAGATCATACTTTTATGTTAGTTTTAATAAATAAAAGTGTGAAAAAAAAAATCAAAAGAAATTCAATTTTTTTTATTTTTGCTGTATCGAAAACATACCGAACCGTGACAAAAACATTGAGAATCGTTACACCTCTAATATATATATATATATATATATATATATATACACACCTACAAGATTTTTCTTATTCTAGCAGACATTATACCAACAAAGCACAATTTAACTTTAAAATAATAAGTAATAAATAATTTGTTTGGCAATTTTTGAGTCCCTCTTCTTAAATCAGGCATGTATTTTTTTTACTGTACAAAAAAATTGCAGCCTTACTGAGCAGAAGAGACTTAACATTCGAATTTATTAAAGATTTATAAAAGATGTTTGTCTTACATAACACATTGTCACATGCCTTAAAAACCATTTAAATCATAGAAATGTTAATTAGCAGCAGACGCGTAACACCGTTTCAGTGCTTATTTTCCTTGTTTTTTTTGGACTTTAAACTCTTGCACCACGAGCTCCAGCAGCGCTATATGAATGCATTTTGTGTGTCTTAGAAAACATAGCTTTCTGCAGTTTATATACCAATTCAGGTACACCTAATCTGAATTGTTTAAGGCCATTTCGAGATTTCAGTCAACATACAGTAACCAGAAACAAGCACCCTTCCTCTTCTCATCAGTCTTTCTCTAATAGTTTTAACAGCCTCCACACAATAGTGCATGCCTCTGATCACGTCGATGTTTGGTACAGTTTATTTGATCTTTTTGCTTATTCGGTTGCCGAACATCCCTATAAAACATCAAACACAAACCTGTAGATCATTTTTTGTGTATTTATATGTACTAGGGCCAAAAAGCGTTGCTGGAAAACACAACTAAAGACTGTCCAGATGTTCATCACATCCTTATCCAGATCACTTTCCATCAATTTCAACTGAAACACTTAACAGGAACGTTCCAGGAGGACCTGAAAGCAGCATCACATTTACCCTTCCTACCGTCCATCCACAGCTGTTGCACTAATTCAATTTGCATAAAGCTTCTTTTAGAGCCCTACTCTTTCTCTGCTTCCTCCAAACGAAATCAAACACAACTCGAGCTGTTTTTACAGTCTCTGGCGAGGTCAGAAACCTGTGTGTTTAACTGTCACCTAGCAACAATCTCATTACCTGACCTCAGGTTTATTCATGGTATGAAATGAGACGGGCAAATTATAGACGCTGAATATCCTTGACACAACAAACATCCTTTTTTCTTTCAGCTTTCAAACAAAGACTCTTTAACCCTTTGCACACGTCAAATAGGAGCCCATTTACAAAACACCCTCTTTAGCTGATGAGATGTTCAATTTTAGTGTCAGTGCGACTGAAGAAAAGCCCAAGAGGCTTATAGTTGTCATGGAAACAAAGGTCTCAGGTAAATTGTAGAGTTCACAGACTACCAGCTACTGGCTGTTATTAAAGTTTACAGTACAGATAACATCTGTTTTAATAATAATACCACATTACAGAGTCATCCAATAACATTTACAAAAGCGGGTTAAGATATTTAAGGTCATCCTTCAGGTTTACATTAACATATGTCAATTTGTTTGCTATCAGATTCTATACTATTTTATTGTTTTTCAAAACAAATTGAAAATCCAGTGGCTTTATTTAATCACGTTAAAAATAATCAGAAAAAATATATATATATAAATAACACAAATACAGTAAAACTGTAATATTGTTAAATATTTTTACAATAAAAAAAAAATTACAAACTAAAATAAGTTTGAATATATTTAAATATGTTTTTTCCTATTTTTTATATATGATCTATAGGTAAATGTAAATGATATTAATATAAATGTGTACATGTAAATATTTTTAAATATATGCTGCATGTGTGTGTATTCATATTTACATAATAAATTTACATCATACACACCCATATATTATGTAAACAACAAAAAAAAAATTTATAATGTATTTGATTTTTAACAAATATTTAAATAGAAATACTTTTTTAAATTGTAATAACATTTAACAAGATTGTACATTTTTGTGCTTTTTAACAAATAATCGGTAAGCATAAAATACTTATTTTGAAAGCAAAAACCAATGTCTGTCTTTATGCATTTGTGTATAAAATTTTTTTTATATATGTGACCCTGGACAACAAAACCAGTCGTAAGTGATAATTTTCTAAAATTAAGATTTATACGTGATCTGAAAGCTGAATAAATAAGCTTCTCATTGATGTATTATTTGGAGGGCATTATTTGACTGAGATACAACTGCATGAAAATCTGGACTCTGAGGGTACAGAAAAATGCTGAGAAAATCCCCTTTAAAGTTGTCCAAATGAAGATCTTATCAATGCATAATACAAATCAAAAATTAAGTTTTAATATATTTCAGTAAGAAAAAAATATATATATTTTTGGCATACAATGTATTTTTGGCTATTGCTACAAATACCCCAGCGACTTAAGACTGGTGTAGTGGTCCAGGGCCACATATATAAATCACAGACACAGACAGATAGACAGAGTTATAACAGGAGGTATTCATGCAAACCTTTCTTCTTAATTCAATAATAAGTCACCTCCTTCCAGCACAATCCTTACATCTGCAGCTCCGGAAAGCAATAACTACAAGTATAACTATATTTTGCAAATTAATGTTACACTTTTCCCATGTTGGAATTAAACAATAGGCAGACAAATTTTTTTTCCTCCTCATTTCTGACGGAGATTTCAAAGAACTTTCTCACCATCGCAAATCGCAAGCTTCACTACAGCTCTTGAAAAGCAGTTGTCTTTGCAATGACGACTAAAAAGCTCTACAACCAAACCCTGACAAGATGAAAAGGTCTATCTTTATGAAGCCCGTCAGGAAAACACACTATAATCACAAAGCTTTTATTTCAGTCTGTCTGTTCCTGCCTGTCGCCTTCCGATCCTCCTCCATCCTTTCCGCCTGTGGATCAATACGGCTGAAAAGTTTCTCCAAGCCTTTAAATGTCACTGTCTCACGAATCACAGATAATTCATCCAGAGCTGAACTCGGCGGAACAAATGACAAATGTCCCCTTCGATACGACCTGATACCACAGGCTGAAGAGCAAAAACAAATGACAGTGTCGACTTCCAGGTCACCTATTTAAAGAGTGATTTGTCTGAACGAAGGAAACAGAAATTGCTTTCCAACAGGACTATTTTTGCACTTAAATGAATCGGTTTGGATGTGGTGAAATAGCCGAAATCCAGACAGATTAAGTGAGTCGTCTGCTCTGACTCAAGATAGAAATAAACACAATGATATTAATCGATGGCTTAATAAATCATTGTCTAACAAACTGACCTGTAACTATAATTGTCTGTACTTTTTCGATACTTTTATTTGTCACTGGTACTTGTATTTTTCCCCTTTATTACATCATATTTGCTCATATGTTTTGAAGCTATATTTAGGGCTACTTAGAAATACTGAATTAATTACATATTAATATCATAATATTATACCATAATTATTTAAAAAGTTGCCTGCTTATAGTTATTTAAAAAAAAAGCTCAAAATAAATTTTCTATAATCGTGAAACATTGTGATATTGAATTGACATGATAATAGTAATCAAACTGAATAATAAAACGCAGCACTACTTTTTCATTCATGTTTAATTAAACTGTAAACCTCTGTTGTGCTGCACTTTCTTTGACAAAAACAAAAAGAAAAAAACATTACATTTTATTACTTTACTTTTTAAAAAGGTTTATTGATTTAAGTTAGATGTGTTGTAGGTGACTAAAAAAATTAATTAAAATAAATAACTTTTGTTACTGAAACGCAATAAACATTCAAATTTATTTTCCCCAGCACATTAATTTAGTTTTATTTTATGTTATTAAAAATGTAAAAATGAATAAATCTTTATACATATAAAATCGCTTTATAAAATAATAAAAAAGAATTACTGACTCACATCACATATTAATAAAAACTCCAACAGCATTTCAGTGATACTAAAATGTTTATCTAATATTGATGAAAAATGTACATACACTATATATACACTGTGTATACATATGTATATATATACATACACACACACACACACACACATATACATAGGCTACAAATATATATGAGTGTATATATGTACAGTAGGTATGGAAAGTATTCAGACCCTCTTAAATTTTTCACTTTGTTATAATTCAGCCATTTGCTAAAATCATTTAAGTTCATTTCCCCTGAGTTAAATATATGAGCATCACAGCAAAGGGTCTGAATACTTATGACCATGTGATATTTCAGTTTTTCTTTTTAAATAAATCTTCAAAAATGTCAACAACTCTGTGTTTTCTGGCAATATGTAGTGCTGTGAGTACATTAATGAGGAAAACAAATGAACTAAAATGACTTTTAAAAAATGGCTGCAATACTGTATAAACAAAGAGTGAAAAATTTAAGGGGGTCTAAATACTTTCCCTAACCACGGTACATACACACACATATACAGTATATGTGTAGCCTATGTGTGTTTGTGTGTATATATATATATATATATATATATAATATTGTATTTATTCGTGCTGTCAAACTATTATTTGTGATTAATTGCATCCAAAATGAAAGTTTTATATGTGTAAAACATTATGTATACATCAAAGCAAACACATGCATGAAAATATTTATGAAAAATAGCTGTCCAACAGTCATGGTCTAATGAATAGGGAGCTGGACTTATAACCCAAAGGTCGCGGGTTGAGTCTCAGGTCCGGCAGGGATTGTGGGCTGTGTTTTCATACCTGAGCTGTTTGAGGAACTGTATGTCAGAGCTGCTGCTGATGAGTTTGATGAACTCCTCATAGGACGGCGCATATGTGTACGCTTTCTTATGATGCTCGTTCACCTGCTCTCTGTGCTCTAACTGAGCTAGCAGCATGCGGTTAATGTAGTCCGGATCGCTCAACACGTCCACCAACGGCTTTAACACTACAAAGACAAAGAGAGAGAACATGTTAATAGCGTTGTGCTAAACCCAGTGAGCTGACAACCTCCACATGAGGACTGTTCCAAAGGGTAGGCAGCATAATTAATATTGCCTTCCACGCTTCACAAACGACAAGCTACTCATAATTGAACTACAGTCAAGCAACCCTTTTAAAAGGTAATTACTGTAGATACATACTGTATAAAGCTACTCAGGAAAAGCAGCTGCACAGGCTTTATAAATACATATCTATTCATTTATATTAATGTTTACTATCAAAGCATTTTAAAAAAGCAGTTAGGGTGTTAGGGGCATAGCAGTATGATCATATTCAGACAACAATTACTCATTCAAATTTACATCACAGTGCATCTTTCACTTTAAAAAGAAAAAGAATTGACTATATTAAATGAAATAAAATATTTAGAAACCATTTAAATGACCATTTCAAACAATGAAATTAACGGCATAATTTTTTACAAATAATAAATCATTCTGATTTGTGAAAATGCAGTCCTCTGCACATATGCTCAAATGAAATAATAAAATCATAAACATCAGTTAAGTTGCTCTTTATGAACAAAAGATTCATTAAAAATCATACTTTCCAAATTGGGATCATGCATTTGACCGTAAAAACAGTAAAACAACAAGCATTTTATTTGTTTTACTGAAGTAAAAGATCTTAATCAGGGTGACAGCATCACATGAACAAACATATTTAGACTAAAATATAAAAAATAATAATAATTTTAATAAAATCCATTACAATTAATATTACAAAGCAAAAAACAGTGCATATAAATATTCCACAAACACATAAAAAATTAAATAGTCAAGTATTTAAATGTAAATCTCAAACATTTAAAATAAAAAGAAATGCAGCCCTGGTTCGTGAACGTGATGTAGCGATCTGTAAAGGTACTCTATTGAATCATCTGAATTTCCACTAAATTGTATGGACAAATAAATAAATTCAGAGTGAAATTCTGCCATGCATTTCCTTAAAAGGAATAGTTCACCCAAAAACCTGTAAAAAGACCTGTACGCATTTCTTTGTTCTTCCGAAACACAAAGGAAGATATTTTTAAAAAGAGTTTGTAAGAAGGTCATTTTGGGTCACCATTGACTTCCATAGTATCTTCTACTATGGAAGTCAATGGTGACCAAAAACAGCCTGGTACTTTTTTCACAATATCTTCCTTTGTGTTCAGCAAAACAAAGAAATTCCTACAGACTTGAAACTACTTATGAGTAATTGATGACAGACTAACACTGTAAAAAAAATGTATTGCAATCTGTTTAACAAAAAAATAGTTTTGCAGTCTTTCTACTTCAAAACAAAATATTTATATATTTTTAATACTTACTAACAATTAAAACAGTGGAAACTGTTTAAAAAGTGAATCGTACAACAAATTATTTTCAGTTTACAATTGGTTTTCGAACAGTTAATTATATTAATTAAAATTAAACTGTTATTCTCAAAAACCTCGTTGTGCTCCTCCGTCACTCATTATGATGACATCTCTAAAGCTCCTCAGGTTGGTGTTGGTGTAGCGCTGACGAGGAACGCTGAGACGCAGCAGACGGAGCACGAGGCAGTGCCTCATTACTGCCAGACAGAGCTGGCGGATGACGTCTCGCCCTCAAAAAATGTGGCAAGCTGCCAGTCTGATATAACAGATTCAAACGCTTCCTCCAGTATAACCCCAGACCTGAGCAGCTGCATCCTGAATCAACAGGGCAGAAATGAATCTTTAATCTTTTCAAGTGCAGCTATTTAGTATTTACTTGTGCCGATGAAACCGTTAGCTTTGCAGGTATGAAATGGTCGTCTATGGTGAACTACATTTTGCAGGCTAAACATTGCTGTTTTTTACAAATCAAAGTTGCTGTATAGATTTTATAATCAAGGTATACATTTCAACAGTTCACTCATTCCTTGTCAGTCAAACACAAAACCTAGTGCTATGCTCCATTACTGCTCTAAATAGGAAGTTGAGAATTCCCACTTTCCTAGTTCCTAGATCTGAATGAAAAGCAGCACTGAGACATGGAAAGTTGCACAGATACGGGAAAAATAAATGGAGTAGTTTTTCCAAAAAAGTTTCATCTGCTTGAAATGTGCTCCTCTCATCAGACCATCCAAGTGTAGATGAGTTTGTTTCTTCATGAACAGATTTGGAGAAACGTAGCATTACATCACTTGCTCACCAATAAATCATCTGCCGTCCAAACAGAGGACAAAAACATCACAATAATCCACACGACTCCAGTTCATCGATTCTGTTGACTTGTTAAACAAAAATGTGCATGTTTGTATGATACAAATACATCACTAAGGCATTTAACTTAAACCTAAACTCATAATATCACTTCCTCCAGTGACAAACCCACATTAAAATGATTCTACATGCACTACCACGCAAATGTTTTTGAATAGTAAGATGTTTCATGTTTGTTTGTTTTTTAAACGAGCCTTTGCTTTTTTTGATCTAAAGTGCAGCAAAAATAGAATTATTGTCAAATATTTTTACAGTTTTTTATTTGAATATATATATTTTAAAAATCATACAGAAATCATTCTAACATTCTGATTTGCTGCTCAAAAAACTTTTATTACTATTATGTTGAAGACATAATCTTTCATGCTTCTTTGACGAATAGAAATACAAATCTTTTGTTACATTATAAATGGCTTTATCAACAGCTTTGTTCAAATCAAAGCATCCTTTCTAAATAAATGTATTAATTTAGCTGTATTTTGGATCAAATGCAGGTATCAAAAACATTAAATATCTTTTTCACTTATAAACTGCACTTAATCTGAGCAGATCTTTCTCCTGATTCAGATGAGACTGCTTTTTTACTGGATAAAGAATAAGAATAAAGACTCATGTTTTAGCGTAGAATCAACAGCTTGAAGTTAACAACATCTTGGTAGATTTGTTTCCAACAGATATGCAGCTTTTTGCTTCACAAGTTGCTAACTGACGCACTAGAGTTATGTGGATTACTTGTGGATTATTGTTTTTATCATCTGTTTGGACTCTGATTCTGACGGCACTCAAGCACTGCGTTGAATCCACTGGTGAGCAAACAATGCAATGCTACACTTCTCCATATCTGATAAAGAAACAATTTAATCTACATCTAGGATGCTCTGTGGGCGAGTAAATTAAAATTAGATTGCATTTTTGCGCAAACTGCTCCTTTAACCATAAGAAGGAAATGACTTAATAAAGTGTAAGGAATGGCAGATTTCTGAACACTTAAAATTCTTTAATATCCTGCAATAATCCATAATTTCTCTGTCTTTTACTGACATAAACTACCAGCATTCATCACAACCTTCATCTCTCCCCAGCAGCCTGTCTGTCAGTCGCTGATAACAGATGTATCATTAGTAATTTCGTGGAAAATCAAAGACAATTACAATCACACATCTGGTGCTCATTGAATATATCCTGGAATCGATTTCATGATCTGTAAAAAAGCTGTAGTACATGAGTTTCATCAGTTCTGCACAAGAGCAGCATTGTAAGAACACAGATGAGCACTGAACAGACAATTAGCTTGGTCCAATTCAATTGTGCTGAGAGATGCAAGCCAAAAAAAAGATCTCCCCAAAATCTAATACTGTCAGTGAATGAGAGCTTTGTTCTGAAAGGAGGATTTATCAGCGTGTTGAACATGAGCACCAAATCTCAGCATCTCATTTTGATTCATGAAAGCAAATTACTTTTACTGATCAACGTCTTGTACTTCTTTCCGCGCATTAAAGAAAATCTTTACTAAACACATCACAGTCTGACTTTTCTAGAAGAATTCATGCCATTTAATACAAGTAATAAAACTGAATTATAAGTTCTTTTGTCAACTATTATAGAGTAAAGGTAATATCACAATAATGTTTGTTTCTAACGACTATGTCAGCCCTTATATGGCTACAGCTATTTTTTCAGACGAAAGTTCAATTATTTTGTTTATTTTAATATATTTTAAAAAGCAACGTATTCCTGTGATGGCAAAGCTACGTTTTTAGCAGAAACTTGTTATTATCAATTCTGAAAACAGCTGTGCTGCGTTACATTTTTGTGAAAACTACAATATAAAGTTGTATTATTTTTTTAGAATTTTCAGGATTCTACAAAGAATAAAAAGTGGAATTAATAGAAGTAATTTTGGAATATAATATAATATCATAGATATATAGAACGATAGAACAATGGAACGATGACAGATAGAATGACAGACAGACAGACAGACCGATAGAACGATTGAATGATATAGATAGAAAGAACGATATAGATAGATAGAACGATAGATAAAACGATAGATAAAACGATAGCTAGAACGATAGCTAGAACTATAGCTAGAACGATAGCTAAAATGATAGCTAGAACGATAGATAGAACGATAGCTAGGCCGATAGCTACAACGATATATAGAACAATAGAACGATATATAGAACGATAGCTAGAACGATAGATAAAATGATAGCTAGAACGAGATAGAACGATAGCTAGGCCGATAGCTACAACGAACAATAGAACGATATATAGATAGAACGATAGCTAGATAGAACGCTATATATATAACATGCTAGACAGACAGACAGACAGACAGACAGACAGATAGAACGATAGATAGATATACAGAACAATAAAACAATAGATAGAGCACTGAAACGATCACACGGTGTGCAGTAGGTTCAGTGAGAGTCACCTTTAGTAGCGACGACCTCCACCAGTAAGAGGCGCAGACTGCGTGAACGAGCATCCCGCACAGGCAGCAGACGCAGCATGAGCAGACGAGCGCAGCAGTGCAGGAAACGCAGCTCCTCATCAGGACTGCGCAGACACGGGTGCAACGGAAACGCTCGTGGTACTTCCTCCAGTCTGGAGAGGCAGAGACACAGAGAGAGACGATTGTTTTAGAAATATAATTTAAACCGTCACGCCAATCAAACAAATCTGAAAACTAAAATCAGAGTGATTTTATTAGAATATTAAAATAAATTAATATTTGTTGTTAAAATATAAGATTTTATTTCTCCCTTTCTTCAAGCCAATACTTTGAAAAAGACTTATTTACAATATCAAAATAAATGTCTTTTTTTTTTTTTTTACATAGAATAGTATGAAATAATATTCCTTGGTAATATACAAGCAATCATGAAGCACTTTGAAATCTTGAAGACAGTTATTTATTTATAATATTTTTCTATTGCTTATTAATTACTTACACCAAAACATATAAAGACCATAAAAGACAAATGGAGAAATATTTCATAAATGGACAGAGACATAAAAACAGAAAAGGTGGAGGAAGACCGATGAGAAGCAGAAAAAGAGAGGCAACAAAAGATGTCTGTTCACTCAGCTAATGAGTTGTGCAGATCGATCACTGACACACACACACACACACACACACAGACGTATGAAGACACGACTGGCAGAAATGCTCATTACTTCAACCATATCAAACACACTCACACATAGCAAGTGCTCTTGGAAAGACAAGTGTGTAAATGTGTGTGATGTTCTGTGTAAATACAAAGGGTCACGTTACAGGCTAGAGTTTTAAAGTCGTCAGCAGTCTTCATCAAGTTAATCAATCAAACTGAGAAATATGAATCTCCAGAGCATGCGTGTGTGTGTGTGTGTGTGTGTGTGTGTGTGTGTGTGTGTTTGTGTGTGTGTGTATAAAGCAATCATTTGGCTTTCTTTCCACTGACAAATAAGTAATCAATGGATCCAATCAAGAGAGTGCTTGTTGTGATCCAAACCCATGAAGACTGAATTTCATCTAGCACAAAGGTTTTGCATTCTGGTGCTTGTCCCACGGACACCGACTGTGTGCTTTTATCAGAGTAAAGATGACAGCAAAGGTTTTTGATCTGTCAAGCCGGATATCAACATTTAGATGTTATAAAGAAACCACATTAAACACTTGCTTGCTAGGAATATTGTTTGTAAAGGTTTTTGAAATTCTCATATTCTCACCAAGGCTGCATTTACTAGATCAAAAATAAATAAAAAATCTACACTGTATATAAAATACACTGTAAAATCCCATTTATTTCTGCAATCAACATTAAATTTCCAGCATCAGTATTTCAGTCTTCAGTGTAGGGGTGGGCGATATCTCGATATTTAAAATATATCGAGATATTTTTTAAACTCGATATGAATTTTGACATATCGTATATATCGATATAATATTTCTATTTAAATTCTCGCCACTTTGCTTGTTTGCCTTCTCTGTGCTGTGCTCGCCTCCACCTCCTTGCTTTTGTTCCCTCTCCCCTTACCTGTCGTCTCATTCAACATGGGGGCGCCCGCGACCAGCCCGGAGGCTCTATGGTTGGGTACCGAGACCCAGTACCTAAGTAACCAGTATGTACCGAACAGAATCAAAACGCGGATTTCGGTGCCGTGCCTAAACGAAAAACCCAACAAATCTATTGCGCCAAATATATGCCATTAATAAGCAAGCACACCACTGATGCTGGCGCGCGTGGTAAATCATTTCCGCGAGAGGAAAACAGATCTACATGTGAAGAAACGGTAGCCCGCGAGCTAATTTCAAACCCAAAGCGCGCATGATACTTAATCTGCGCGTGATTATTCTTGCACTCGATCTTCTCTCACCTGGGGCCTGTTCTATAAACCAAGATTAGAGAATAAGCCAGGCTTATTTCAGTTAGTCTGACTTATTGCCAGTTAATTTGTATTTAAAAAAGTCAGACTATCTGCCAAAAGCCTGGCTTATTTAGTAAACTTGTTTTATGGAACAGGCCCCTGCTCCCGCAAACATCTTTATTTTTGTCAGTCGTGGGGCAGGGCTTGCTGTTTTAGTTTTAATCTCAATCTCTGTCATTGGTTATCGAAGTTAGTATCGGATGCCTGTTATAAGATGATTCGTTCTCTTGACTTGAGACATGGCATTGGATCATATGTTAGTTATTGTTTCATAAGCTTATTTTATTTATTAATTTATTATTCATTTACGATTTATAATTCTTGATTTATAATCATATCTTTTAGAAAGGAGATTTAAAGGCTCAGTCATCTTCCTGACAGAACAAATAAACGACACAGAGGAATACAGTACTATTCATTTCAATATGCAAATAAATATGAAACTGTACAACTGTTCACTGAAATGATTTATCATGAAAGGTTTGAAAAGTTGAGTTATGTTTTTGAATGAAAAGAAGGCAATATGTATTATTTCTTCCTTGCTCCATATCGCCCAGCCCTACTTCAGTGTCACATGATCCTTCAAAAATCATTATATAATGATTTAGTATCATTATCATACTCAATTTTCTTAAGTAACATTGTAAATGTCTTTATTGAGACTTTTGATCAATTTAATGCCACCTTGCTAAATAAAAGTACTACATTCTTCCATCAAAAACAAAACTCACTCGAAACTTTTAAATAGTAATGTTTGCCCATAATACACTAGTGAATGTGGTTCATTTTTACATTTGCACTACATTTATACAACATTCATGATAAGGCATTAATTCATTTGAGAAAAAAAAACACTTTAAATGCTTAGTTCCAGTATAAAAATAACACTTTGTTGTGATAACCTAGAATGCCAAAAACTAATTCTGTACTTTGCCTTGTTTACAAGTCCACTGACGGTTTTGACAACGGATAATGTACATTTTGATTTATTCAATGGTAATTTTACGTCCGTCTCAACTGAACCAATAGAAGTGCTGCGTGTCTCACCTTGCGTTAGCAGCCTTGAGGTCACAGAAGTGTGTGTGAAGGGTCTTGACCATGTCGTTACAGACCAGGTTGACCACATCCACCTCAGACAGACGCATTCGCAGCTGTTTGGTCATTTCCCAGAAGTCCTCGGACAACATCTGATACAGCTGGCCCTCATCTCGACTCAAGGGGACGTACCACGACAGAATATAGTCGCGATAACTGTAGTCGAACACTGCAGGGAGAGAAACAGAGAGAATGTCACAGATTAAAAAAGACTCAATCAATTTTTCCAACATTTCAAAATCACCAACATTTAATATACAACCTTACAATGCAATACAAAAACCATCTATTGACATCTCCTTAATGGCCAAAAGTAAAGGGATAGTTCACCCCAAAATTAACAAACAAAGATTTACTCACTCTCAAGCCTTCCTACAGTAGGTGTACAGTATACGACCTTCTTTCAGAGAAATTTCAGAGTACATATATATACATATATATATATGTGTGTGATCACAGGCAGTTAATAAATGACAATAATGCAAGTCTAATCTGCTGTTTGTTCATTCTATACAATGTTGATAGATGTATAGATGGACTACAATAAATGATTAAAGAAAAGAAGAGAGCACACACAACAGCAGAAGGCAGATGAATGTGATGGCACTAGCGATGACTGTAGGCTACTGCACCAGTCGTGTAATGACGCGAGAATCCTACGCCCACCTCAACCACTCACAGTCAAAAAAAAGCAGATCTACGGCTGAATAAGCTTCAGTGACACCCTTTGTTTTTAAATAGTAATGTTTGCCCATAATACACTATGAATACACTGAATGTGGTTTATTTTAACATTTGCACTACATTTATACAACATTCATGATAAGGCATTAATTCATTGAAAACTTGGTTTGCAGGCATTTTTCCTCCTGGCTGAGGCAGCACTATTTATAGCCACAGTGACCTCATAAATGTGCTGACTTTCCCCAGCTGAGCATCAGGAAGTGCTGCTGACACTGTTCCCGTGCAGTTTCCTTCTGGCAGCTTCTGCTTATTAAGTGACACGACACAAAAGATGCAAGAAAGAGAACTCCAATTATTCTGTCTCACTGTGACTGCAGATAACATAAAAAGGAGTATGATAAAAAATATAATACAATTTTTTTATTAAATAAATAGTCATATAAAATGTAAAAAATGTATTAAAAAAAAAGTCTATTAATATATTATATATATATATATATATATAATATATTAATTCTGAATGTTATGTTTTGTTGTTTAAATATCACTGTGCTTTCAGAAATCTGTTTTGTTTTTATGAACATCATAGCATCAAAATGACAAGTTTTTAATTGTTTTTTATTATATATAATTATATATTAATGTTTATTAATCACTGTAATCTATTCAGACTGAACTGAAGAGTTTTAGTTGATTTATGCATTTAGTGTAAACTGCTAATGCAAAATCATTACTTTTTTATATCGAGCAGTCTGTATTTGTTAAAAAAAAAAAAAAAAAAAATATAT
>JAUCNO010001311.1:1509-15648 GCA_032353835.1 Enteromius viviparus
ACAAACGCAGCGCGCCGCTCACGCGTCGCTCAGGCGCTGCTTACGCCCTGCTGACGCGTGCAGTGTGAAACCGGCGTAAGGCCTAATGTCACTTGAGGTTACAAAATACTCCACAAAACCATTTATTTATTTTATTTTATTGTATTTTAACGCACATAGGTAACTACAGGTGTTGGGTTGGTTTAGGGTGATATATGCTTTGTACAGTACACAAACTTATGAAATGTCCCCATTTAGATAGCTTAGTAAATGTGTGTGTATGTGAGTGTGTGTGTTCATGCATATTATCGAAGCGAGTAATAACCAGATTTACTTCAGGAATTGGTCACTAATTGGCACATTACTGTCAAAATATTCAGGGCTTAAATCATCTGGCTACAAGTAAGATTTGATTGAAAGCAGTGTCTCATGTCAGATTGAGTTTTATAAGTACAATAGCACATACGTTGTCTCATGTGACACCAGCAGGGTTTCACGGGTGAGACTAATTGGAAAAGTCTGCCGTGAAGCATAGCAGCAGACAGGCCATGTGAATGTGAGAAGGGGAATCAAAGTACGAGTTCAGGTTTCAGGGGGGACTGTATCAGACGACGCACCTGTTCTCCCCTCTGAACCAGTGCTGGTTGAATGAGGCGGGTGGGTCATGTGTCCATTCACCATCTGCTGTTGGCTTAACTCACAAAAACACTCTCAGGCATGGTGCACAACACTCAGTGTACCATCACACAAATGCTGTGCTGGGACTACAAAATAGTATAATGAAATGTTTTATACAAATATTCAAATCAGTTCCATGTCTCGGATATGATTGTGAATGTATTTAATCTTAATCTCAGCCTCAGTCATTGTGCCCACATACCACCCACAGTTCACTGCCTGTCTGATTCAAACTGAATACATAAATGACGAGAGTGCAGTATAATATACAAATGAATATGTATTTGGAGGATTGCAGATTAGCAGTGTTCTTTCGGTACTGTTTTTAAGGATTCATTTTAAGTGAGCGTGTAATGAAGGCAAAGGTAATCTGAATGTAAAAATGGATGAAAGGATCATGAATAATTAATATTCAATACCAGCCGATATCTACAGTATATGCAAATGTCATTGATATGATGTGTATGCTGTTCAGGGCCGTCGCCAGAAAATCTTGAATGGGAGGGGCACACTTTATAATCACCGAAATAGACATTCACCAGAACAAAAACAACCTATATTTATTGTTATATTAACCCGATAGTCTTTGATTATCTGTTGACTTTTGAGTGCCCTATCCATTTAAAATTGAAATAGACAAGTTTGAAAAATGTAAAAGATTTTCTCTCAAAATTGCAAAATGTAGCCCTCAATGGATCGGACAAAAATGAGTCAAAAATAATCTATGCATTAAGAATATGACTCGCAATTAAAGCTTTTTAATTTCAAATTCCAACAACTAGGCTATATAAAACTACAAATCATTAAATAAAACAAATTATAGACTAATGGCATTCATTATAAAAATGATAAAAGTCTTGCCAAAATAAATATATTTAATAAGAAACTGAAATGCACCATAAGTCAGCACAAATAACTGATGTTTCCACGAGATGCTCCGGCGGGATTTACATTTATTTAGGTCTACACTCACAATAAAAACAAACAATGTTGCTTAAATGTGCCTAAAAGAAAGAAACAATTTAATTCAATAATAAATTGGTTGGTCTGTGTTAAATAGCAGGCGATCTATCGCCGGAATGTGTTATAACCAGCGCTCATGTCCACTGTTGTAAGTTGGCGCTCATGCACAATGCGCGTCTTCCCACAGAGGATCGAGCGCTTCGTTCTGTTAAAGCACAAAAACACATTCACACGAACCTTCTTGATATACAATCACTTAAATGAACACCGCTTTGGTTTAATTAGGGAAAAAAGACCTTTATTAGGGTGGATTAGAACTCGCAACCTCAAAACATTTATCACTTATTCTTACACTTATTCTTACACTTACACTTATTCTTATTCATTTATCACATTTCAGTATTCACTTTACAAGACACCAGCTAAATCACAATCCACCCGCTGATGGACATTTCAGGACTATTGCGAGAACACAGTGGCTAACTGGTGGAAAAATGTCATTTGTGTCTCTCTGCCTCCAGCGTTAGCTGGTGAGGTGGACATCAAGAGCCCATTAGACGCTGGGAATCAGTTTTGAGGTGAGCGTTAAGTCTGCAGGGACTGATAACCATCAGTCTGCTGAGAGGTTTGTTGTTTGAAATTACAAATAGATGAGAAGAGAGAAGGACTTTAACTGTGGGTGTTTAACCAGTCAAATCAGTCCGCTGGTGTGTAATCTGTTCAGGGGAACGTTTTATCCAATCAGTTTGCATTCTGTCCTGCAGTTTTGTCTTTCCGTCCCTCTCTTCAAACATGCACTCACTTACACTTTGCACATCATAAGGTTTGCAAGTGAAAGAAATCCCTCACTGTCTTTCAGCCATCTTGCATCTAGATGTCGATCAACAGGGCGACAAAGATTGATCTCCCAGCGGGTATGGCTTTAATAAGAGCTTTATACAAACAACAGATGCAGGATTATAGACATTTCATGCCCAGTGTGCCTCACAAAAACACAATTTTTTTAAAAAGGAGTAATTGCATGTGGCATCAATTGTATCGAGGTTTATGTTCACTATCAAATAAATATATATTAGGCTTAATACGTGTGTTAATTTCACGTAATTGCCTTTACGATGAACAAGAATTGATTTCCATATTACTTGCGTTCATTATTTAATACAATGTCTTCAGATTGTCTTGATACTGTATGTTCAGGTGATGTTGTATGATGTTATATGCACCCAACTAAACCAGTTTCATACTGTCATAACTGCTCATGTGCATCTGCAATAGCTTTTTGGGGGTTGTCCATGAAAGGGCACTCTGCTAATAACCTTGTGATTTCTGCCCAGCAGGGGAAAGATTAATAACATGTCGTAAACCAGAAACAGAAATCTTCATAGCCACATCATTATATGACGGCTCCCTCATCAATCACTTAAAGATGTTATGTTTGTAGGTCACATTAATAATTTAATTTTAGAATTAAAGGACATTTTTTCCATGCCCACAAAATGTTTTCAAATGTTAGTAAATATAATGAGATGGGAGAAAAAAAAAATTACACTTCTTCTTCTAAAGTATTGCATTTCACTAATAAATTTTGTGTTTAGGCGCAAAAACAATTAAATATAGATTTCTCATTACAACACAATCATTTTGCAAAAGAGAGTAAGCAAATGCTCTCTGACCAAAGGTAAGGTTCCTCAGGGGAATGCAAAAGTTTAGCAAGAGAACGGAAAAGCATTAAAATATATATTTTCATTACCATTACACTACTTTTAAATATCCTTGAAACAAGACATCAATTCTACAAAAGATATTAAGACTTGTCTGCAAATATGTTGTGAATTAAGTTTGTTGGCAAATACTTTTTCCCTTGTTTTGGGCAACAATTTTATAAGCTTAAAACAGAAAAAATGCTAATATACAAAGAACAATAAACTTCATTCAGAATATACAAGCCTTAATATATTAAACAGTTTGGCCCGGTTTCACAAACGGGGCTTAGCTTAAGCCAGGACTAGGCATTTGTTAAATTAAGATATTTAGGCAACTTTTACAAAAATGAAAATATTACAGGTGTGCATCTTAACACAGAACAATGACACGGACATGTTTTAAGATATGTCCGAGCAAGATTTTTTCATCTGAGACAGATCAAACATGCAATTTAGTCTGGGACTATCTTAAGCCTTGTCTGTGAAACTGGGGGTTTGTTTCCCAAACTAATTAATCTTGTTTAAAGGATAATTAGAAATTCTTGAAAGCCAAGACAAAAATACTGATTAAAAATCTAATTTATTTGCAGTGAAGGAGTCTCTTTCTTTCCTATATCCTTCTTCTTCCACACATTCTTAATAACTTCTCCATGCTTTATACACAGGAAGCAGAAGATAGGCACATTGATTTTTTTTCTCCCCCTATGAGCAGTATTTCAGTTGTCGGGGACATGGAGAAGAAGTTGTGCTTGAGAGAAGTTATGTATGTTATTAAGAGGATGGCTGTGCCGGGCTTCTCCTGAGAGCTAAGGGATAAAGCTCTTTTCAGCACAAGACCTGATGGAGTTAATATCACAGCAGCTGGAGATCAGCCCTGCAGGCGGTAAGCACGTACATGCATTTCTGTTGGGTAATTATAGTTGGGTGGCAGAGAGGATGGCCGGCTGGGTCTGGTAGCTCTGTCGCTGGGAGATGAGGGACCCTAAGCCTCGGAGGCGTCCATCCTCAGGATGCCTAAGCTTTAGCCCGCCGTTCAGCATTCTGCCTCCAGCGTCCTGTGTTTATATGGAAACAGGTCAGCCGTGTGCTGGGGGGGGTTTGGTGCTTAGAGGAGCTGACAGTCGAAGACAACACAATTACACAAGCTCATACACACAGGCTTAGCCAAAAACACATTTACAGTCACGCAAGCACACCAACAAACAAGCCCGCACTCAAGATTTGATTAAAAATACCCTTTAGAGACACATACAGAAAAACGTACTGCGGTGACAGTGCCATAGTACTTCAGTATACAGTACAGAGGTCCCAAAACACATTAGGACTATTATTCATGTTATAGATCTGTTGTGACTCCTAATATTTAATCAAACCTTCCTGTGAAAGAAGAGACTATCTCTAGTGACATATTGCAGACAATTCCAATTAATTTATTTACATTACAATTTGATTTACATCTGCCTCCATCCAGTAAACAACATCAGTTACATAACAATTGGACTTACACAATTTGTAAGTCAAATGCTACCATCAACTGTTACCAAAAGTCTTTCAAACAAAAAGGTACATAAATGACTAAATCTAAATTTTCTTTTTTAATTTTTACAATTACATTTAACAAACTAGTGTGATTCTTTATTATGAACGTTTTATATCTGGTGGCACTAGACTTTTGTCTTCCCTTTATCTAGTTATATAACTACTTAATATTAAAATAATTATTTTATTTCATACCTAAATGGTACATATTAATACTAAAATATATAATTAAATATATATATTAAAATATATATTATATGATTAAAATAGTATAAGCTGTATATTTTAGAAAGGGTACAACCCCATAAGAGTTTTGTACTTTTTTTCTATTTTATTTATTTATTTTATTTATTTTTTTGAGTGAGAAAATGTACCTTTATATAGCACAATATACAGAGTTTTCAGAGTTATTCCACTGCCCTCTAGCTCCTCTCATCTTAAATTTTAAATATGAGATCTATTCAAGACCCTCCCTGTCTGTCTCTATCATGGAAACATCATTCCTGGAGCTGATCTCTGTCCCAAATGACATGAGCACAGACCAGCCGCCTCACTGCCTCACACAAATCCTCCGTCGTTAATGGTGGTTTATGGTTTTTACTGCTAATGCGGGGGAATTGAAAGAAGTTCCCCCGGGGTGCATGACTAGGCCTCTGGCGATAGTAAAAGAGCAAATGTACATTTTCATAGGTTATTAGGCATTGATTTTCTGTGGATTAAGAGGTCGTAACATTAAGCACTATAAATTTAAAATGCACGCAGTAATACTATTATCAGCTCAACAGAAAGACTGAGAAGCATATGTACACGCTCACACGTGCATATACTATTTACATTTTTTTTTTTTACATAACAGAACTTACTCATTCACTTTTCTCATATGTTTTCATTTAATCCCCTCTGTGCACATCTAATCCTTTTCATTTTTACTGTCTCTTCCCTTGTTCTGTGGTGTTTACTTTTCATCGTCTCTTTGTTTCTATATTTTTCTCCTCTCCCCTTCCCCGTGCGTCTATTTCAGCAGTCTGAACTTCTCCCCCAATTAGCCTCTTTATTATCCCAGACTCTGAGGTTAAACTGCAAACACCCCAAAGGCCATGGTCTTTATCCAGCACACACTTTTGTTGTTGTTAATATTGGCACGTGTGATTGAATGCTTCATTGAAGGGCATCCTACAATGTGACTGACAGAATGAGACTAGGTACGTCAGGGTCAATTGGCTGTTGTTTTCGTCTGTTAAATCGTACAATCTGTATTGTTCTATATACAATTCACAGTGGCATCAACCAATTTTAATTTTGAATTTTGCTCTGGTGCTGTGAGCCAAGGCTTGTTTATACTTGTGGTACACACGGGTATTTGGTAAATAATCCACAACTGTTCTGAATCATTCTTGTTGAATGACATGTATTGTAAAGCTTGAGCGTCATATGAGGCCATTGTTATGCCAAGATAAACAGGCCCCCAGAACTACAGCATGCAGTGTCTGCTATGAAGGCAGGAACAAACAACCCCTGATAAGATGTGTATGTATTAAGATTAATTTAAGTGCTTTTGTTTTACCAGTTAACAGGATATTTCCCTCACCTAAATTTAGATCCTGTCATAATTCTCACTGACAAGTTGTTTTAAACATGCACGATTCCCCCACCCCAAATAACAGCTACAAAAAACAATCAGTAAGTAAATAAATCCTCATGCATTTTAAGCATATAGGGGCAGTTTCCCGAACAGGGTTTAAGTCTAGTCCTAGATTAAAAACGTTAAGAGCTGTCTAAACTGGAAAAGGCTTGCACCGAGATATCTTAAAATACATTGCTGTCATAGTTTGGTCTTAAAATGCTCACAGATAATGCATTTTTGTGGGACATGTTTCTAAAAATTCTTAAATGTCCTAAATTAGCAAAGGTCTAGTCCTGGCATAATCAAATCCCTATCCGGGAAACTGGCCCATAACTATGTTGTTATGCTACAAAATTAGTTAAATAAATAATATTATTATTTTAAAGAATAAAAAATGCAAATGCATATTTTTATTAGAGAAATATATACACAGTACAAATTGTACAGCGAAATCAAATGTCCTCCTCAATCGAGAGTGAGTAAACAATTATGTATTTTATTTATTTATTATTATTATTATTATTATTATTTGGTGAACTATTTCAATTTAAGTGAGCCATTCTTTATTATTTGAATCACAATGAACATAAATATAGCTAATGCATGTCATACACAATTAAGCAAATTATGATATCTCTAGTAAAGCAGAAAATAGACTGTTATATTTTGGACTGATGGTACTTTGTGGGGGTAAACCGGGGAGTGGGCTTGCATACGGGATTAACTATGTGTTCCCAGACCCACTCGTCCTCGATCCAAATCTTTTATAACCACAAAAAAAAAACATACTTTATCTGTCTCCCTAAACATGTGCCTGAAACATTGGATGTATAATACATTACAAAAACTTATGTAAAGAGGTTGGTAGGTTTGAACCTACAAGCAAAATATGAAAACTCAAATTGCAGCTTAATCCACTGTCCATTATATCCATGTGTTTATTTTTTTGGTGGCCACGTAGCACATGTCAGTGTCCTGGTCACCCTGTCTAGGTTGGTTTTAATGACCGTCTAGCTGTACATTATCTTGTACTTGAACTCTGTATGAGTGTCGGTCCTTCAGTGGCTGAACAGTATCAGCGCTGGTAAATAATGAAGTCTGTTTTCCTAGAAAAGCGTCAAGTTGAAACAACGGAGGATGAATAAATGAAAGAAAATCTGACATCAGGTTCAAACACAGCACTGCACTAACTCTTCATTAGTTTTGTAGGCCAATGAAAGCCTCTCATTCTCTGTGGATTTTGCGTGCTTAATTAATGTGTGCCTCCTTTTAATGTTTATGCACATAAAGTCATTGTGCACATCAGGAGCAGTTAAAAGCCTATCCATTTATTGTTGCTCTCTCTCTCTGTCTATCATATTTAACAAATAAAAATGACAATGAGCGCTTTGCTTTAACCAGTGCCATTGTTACAGCTTTGGCTGGACTGAGAATGATAATGAAATACAGGTTCTGGGAAATTTGCTATTTTAAATCATGAACTGGAATTATTCAGATAGGCATTTTATTATGATAATTACATGGATTCATATGCAAAAAAAAAGGATGCTTTAGACTGCATGCATTTATGTAGTGAGGAGAATACTGATTATTTAAATGTATAACGAACAGTGGGGAAAGTTAGACTAGACACTTAAATACACTCACAGTGAACTTTTGATAGATAAAAAAGAATGCATTTTCTCATTCCCTCCACTGTTCACGAATCAGTTTAATAGCATGTGCAGGTTTTAGTGAGGAATGAAATGGGTAAATAGTGAGGGATTTAAATAATAATATGTGTCTATCCATGTTTTTACACTAATAAAGCAAACTAGACAGACAGCTGGAAAGAATTTATGGCTGTAAATTGACAAAAAGATGGATGAGATTATAATTCATTAAAAAATTGCAATTTAACGCTGCATGTAACTTACAGATTTCCTATACGGACTCACTGTTGATTGTCTATGACCTCTTTCCAAAATCTGCCATATTGATGCATCATAGTTTTCCCAGCAAAGGTCTAGCTAGATATTTTAATAATGTGCAGGCTGACTCATGTAATGCATTTTCAAATATGGTTTTATGAGGGGGAAAAAGGAGATTAGATTTATAATGTATTATAATCACTTGCCTTGGAGATGTTTGGTGAATTTTCGAAATGAATAGGGCATTTCAGAATACCTTTTATTGCAAGTTACTATGGCAACAAAATGCTGCCATAAATCCTTATACATTATGCAACTCTCCCCCAAACCCTCATCCCTGTGTTTATGGGGTGAATCATTTTGGTCTGTGCACACACGTGTGTGTGTGTTTATGACTTACTGTAGAAGAGAGAAATCTCCTGGCTTTTGCTTGCTACTCCAGCATAGATATGTAGGCACAACCCACTTTACTAAGCCCCTGCTAACAGGACGTAAATGTTCTCAAAGATGCATTAACAGCAGCGGCGGAGTTCCAGCTTGTTGTCATCCAAACGCATGAGTCAGCAAATCCGTAAACAAAGTTGAACATTTATTTCACAAAGCAAAAACAAAGTAATCCAAGCGTAATAAATCTTGAGCTGTAGCCTATTGTAGCTAATACCAATTAAGTTTGGTCACGGCTCCACTTTTTCACAGATTTTTCAATCACAAGTAACTCACAGGAGTGAGCCGCCAGTGGATAACAAAAATCTTAACCTTAAAGGGAAAGTTCACTCAGACATGTAAATTCTGTCATAATTTACTCTTACACGGGGGGAGATGAATTTTAATAATGTACTTTTTCATGCAGTTACATGCAAAAGCATTATAAAAGTGTCATAAATGTCAATTATATGATCAGTATGCTTTATTTCAAGTTGTGTGGTCTAGTGTTTTATAAGGAACAGACTGATATTTCAGTCAATTATTCGCTGAACATCTTCATGATCAATTGCTTAGGTTGTTTTCAAAGGATTGGTTAAAAATGGTTCACAAACGGTTTGGTTACTATGAACCAAAATTACTTTATTCAGTATTTATCAACAATTTCAATGAAAGAGTCATGAACATTCACTGATCAAAAATTGTGGGAACTTTTAGGGATACGTAAATGGTTTTACACAAATCATTTGGACCACGCTTTGTTTGTTTGACTTTTTGAGCCTGTAAATGACAGAATGTACATTTTTAGTTGAACTATTCCTTTAGGAGTGAAATAAGTATTACAAAGCATGCATTTAGTCACTGAAATCGAAGCAATATAAGCACAAATGCAATTGCAAAAAATCTACAGACACGACACCCTGTGTTAATCAGTGCAGTGAGAACAATGACATTTTTGTGTCATCGGGTACTTAAGAAAATCTAAACTCACACTTCTGTCAGAAAAGATGAGGTGTGACTAACGTACTTTTACTCGTTCGTGCTTTTGTTAGTTCTAGTTTTCTTTGTAGGTGCATGGCATTTAAAGCCCTGGGTTCTGACTAGAAACCTACAAACCTTGTTTTGATGCTCGGCAATCTAGACGTGTTTACAGTACATTCGAGAAAACTCACCTGATATGGCATATCAAGTATTCTACATGAACGCAATTAACATTTCCTCTCATTCAACCTTACATTTAATATACTCATGATGTAATCATGCACTCGCTTCTTGTTTGTTCTGGTTATTTTTTCTTCTTTCCATGATTTTTTGAATTAAAGCTGATGTGTCTGAGCTCAGGTGGAACACAAACAGATTAAGAGACATTTAATTCACTTGAGTGCAGTCTCTCTTGCTCTCTTTACCTCTCCTGTGCACCTCCTCTGTTCTTTTTTTTTCTCTGTCTCCCTGGACACAAAAGAGTAATGGGAACACACACTCCATTTGTTTCCATTTTTGCCTCATTAAAGCACGTAGCTGTGAGCTTATCCTGATTACTCAGAACAGATATCCCACAATGCCATGTGCAGGTCATGTGTGTCCAGTCCCTCTGTAGGGATCTCTCATAACATCAAATTGGATTCAGTGTGAGAGCAAATTAACTGAGGGTGAAGACATTAAAGAAGACTTCTAATTTGCTTTAGCAGATTTTGCTGGATCCACATTACCACATCACAGTCTGTCTATCTATCTATCTATCTATCTATCTATGCATTATAATGCATATATTGACTTTTACACTTTGTAACTAATAAAAATATTTGACAATGTTGTCATCTAATCTCCAACTGAAGGGGAAATCCATGACTAAAACCACTCCACTTTATCAGTGTAAAGAATGTACAACATTCAGATAACACTCCATTTCCCTGCATCTGGCCACCCTTTCCATCATCTACAGGTCATACTGATGTCAATGGTTGATTGTTTCCTTGGATTTTTTTGACCTGTTGAAACTTGCAGGTTAGCTCTTCTTTCCAAACAGCATGTCAGGAGAAGTGTTGTGCTGAAAGACACATTTCTTCCCGGGTCTGTAAACCCTCCATCACCATACATTTCAAACACTTTACGCATCTGCACAGCGTCAGCAGCCATAGCTCAGCAAACTGCATCAGCTAACCAAAAAGCTTTCAACAAAAGCACTGTCTGATGCACTGCAGGCGCCCTTGTACGACTCTAATCTTCACAACCCCAGAGATGGAGAAAAAAAGACATTGCAAAAAGAAAGTCTATAGTAAATTACCCAAATACATCAATCCCCAAATGTTGTATATTACAATTCCTAACGTATATTCCATTCCTAATGTATTAAATTCCATAGCAACTCAAAAGAGAGATCAGAAGGGTTCAATTCAATATGTTTTTAAAATGTCACACAGGCGTAGATTGGGCTCATGGGAAGTAATCGGGAAGCAGGTGGTCGCTGTTTTCTGCAGGGTATGTGCATATTGTTCTCACACACCTGCCTATAAGCACTAATCAAAAGAGACTATTTCTCCCCAGTCGTCTATTTCATAATAGAACCTTTAAAAACAAATCCAGATTCATGCGAAACTAAATTGTTTTTAACAAGTAGAGAGGATTGATTAAGACTTAAGATAAATTATGGGTTTTAAAATAACCACGGCAGAGCTACAGCCTGCCAAATGGATTTTGCAAGTGCACTAGAAGATTTCAGGTGTTAATTCCCCTAATTAAGAGCACAAAGAAAAACTACGATTTTCTTTGACACACGGCTTACGTCAACGACTGAGAGACAGAGATGTGAAGCATGAAGGGAGAGTTTGTATGATCTTTGACCTCGAGTAATGGCAGAGCGCATCATTCATGAACAGATTTAAAACACACTGATGCTTAGCCGGGTGTATCCTCATCATTCCACACCAGAATAGAGCCATTAATTACAGCCGCAAAGACAAAAAAAAATTATAGCCTGGCACTGCTTAGCACAGACCTGGGCAGGATTCTAGACAAACACATGCAAACACACATCTCAGAGCAACTGTTAAACAACCTGGCACTCACTTTTCTCCCAATAACTCACAGAGAATCAGCCAGCTGTTATGAGTATCTCAAACAAGTCATCATGGCAAACGTTATTTAGGTTTTATTTTTCATTGTCTGAGGTTCACTTGTAATGTCCAGTCTTCAACCTTCAGAAATCATTCTAATATGTTAATTTGCTGCCTGAGAAACATTTCTGATTATTATTTAAAAAATAGTTGTGCTGCTTAATATTTTAGGGGAAACTTTGATAGTGTTTTATTGTGTTTTTTTTTTTATCTCCAGAATTTGTTGATAGAAAGAGCATTTTGTAAAAAATATTTTCATACCAAAGTAAATGTGCTCTAAAAGTTTAATTAGTGCTGTCAAATCAATTAGCTGGGATTAATCACATCCAAAATAAAACTTTGTGTTTACATACACTACCGTTCAAACTTTTGAACAGTAGTGAAACAGTAAACTACTGTTTTGAACGTTATTATCCATTTTAAATAAATGCTTCTCTTTTTAATATTTTAATAATCAAAGAATCCTTAAATAAACTATCAAGCTCAACTGTTTCCAAGACTGATAATAAAAAAATCAGCATATTAGAATGATTTCTGAAAGGTCTGAAAGTGACACTGAAGACTGGAGTAATGATGCTTTGTATCACAGGATTAAATTACATTTTAAAATATTTTAACACAGAAAACAGTTATTTTAAATTGAAATAATGTTTCAAAATATTTCTAGATTTTTATCTAATAAATGCAGCCTTGATGAGCATAAGAACCATCTTTAAAAACCATGAAATGTCTTAATGACCCCAAGTTTTTGAATGGTAGTGTATGTATAATATAGGTACTATCTGTATATACTGTATATCTTCTCATAAACAAACATTTTCTATTCATTAAAACATTTGATAAATAAGTATACTGAATCAAGGAAGTATAAAATTTAACAGCCTTGAAATCTGATAGGAATGGACGCAAGAAACCTGGTTGCCATGGGAGCTGTTACTTTACGGATGTTGCCATTTGAAAAATATTCATTGGATTAAACTCTGCACTGTTACATCCATCAGATTGGACCTTTTTTTCTTACAAAATATGTAACAATCTAAATAGTTTTAGAATGCATGAAAGGCTTTTAATGCACTCAGACAAAATAACATTAGAACCTCTGCCTAATAGTAATGTATCTACTATATTGAATTTGCATTGCTTTGGTAACAAACGTAGGTGGTATTGCACATAAACTAAAGCGGAAAAACCAAAGTGAGGAAGTTAGAGGTAGCAAAAGTGACAAACCGTCAATGGCTCAGAAGAGATGGAAAACGATGCTAGTCCTGGCTGAGATCTTCACGCAGCAGGATGACAATCTTACCCCCCCTAAGAAAACTGAAAACAAGAGAAAAAAAAATAGAAAACCATAGGTTACTGTCATTTTCTGTTTTTTCTTTCTTTTTTTGAACATAGGAATTGCAACTTGAAACATACAAATTGGCTATTCAGTGGACCGCAGTTAACCCCCACTGCACTACAGATGGAGTGACAATGAGCAGCCCCAAAATTGCAAATACCTCACACAGCAGGCTTCAGTCTCTATCAGCAGCTCTGTAGGCCTACAGATACAAAATACTCTGTTTTGAAAAGGGGGGTTGTGACTAACAAGAGAGTTTCACTACTCAACTAGTATTACTGACTTTAAAATTGAAGTGAGAGAGATTGTATGTTTGTATGGTACCTCCTATGGTACCATTTCAGGTTTTTTACACTAAATTTTCTGGAGCATATGATTACTTCTTCTGATCTTCTATTTACTTTTTCTTGCATTTACACAAATGCACAAGTCAAAGGGTTTTACATTCAGAAAAGCACTGTCTATAACACTAAAATGATTTTGGTACTTTAGTACTAGTACTTTAGTCTATGCAGTCCATGCTTCTGAAAACTGAAATCAATGGTAGTTGCACTGCCCATGGAGCTGAAGCGGCTTATGTTTTTCAGTGGCGACTGTGCTGTCCATGGTTTTTAAATCTCAGGGGTCTTCTGTGATGACTGTGCCCTGCATGGTGCTGAAATCATCAGCTTTATTCAGGCAACTACACTGTCCAAAATACTGATATTCTGACTTGCTTTGATGCACTGAAAAAAATGATTCTGAGCCCTTGTAAATGTTACATGTTTTTATCTGGTTACTTTCACTGATTATAATGTGTTATTAAATCCTACTTATTTTTTATTATTAATTTTCAAATTCACTGCCCTTGTTTAAAACAAGTTAATTT
>JAUCNO010001311.1:15748-42497 GCA_032353835.1 Enteromius viviparus
CCTAGCTAGGGTTCAAGCCTCTAGGGTTCGGTGTCCGCCGTCCTCCCGGCTCGCCCCCCAGACAGCACGCCACATATGCTAAACTTTATCCTTCTTGATTATGAGGAAGCGCGAACTCTTGGTTCTGAAGGGAAACGCGCTCTTGATCAACCGAAATGTGTTTGTTCGCACGAATCATTCATGATCCAGCCTCACCTACAGAAGCAGTGACTATAATGTCTTTTAACGAATCTTTGCAAATCGCCTTTCCTAATAATATGCTAATAGCGAGTTTCACTTTGAATACGGCAAAAAAAAAATCCTCTGAGAGTGCCTCAGAAAAAGAGGGGCGGAGTCAGCGGAGCTCATGAAACGGAGTACACAGAACAGAGTGATTTCTAAAGAGCTGTTTTTGACAGGGGAAAATTAGCGTTTTTAAACTATCTTTGAGAAAGTGTATTACAACAAACTGTATTACAAACGTTCCATTAAGACCCTAAAGAATCATATTAGCTTGTGGAAAATTTGTATGACTCCTTTAAAACTGAGCTCATGCTGTATATAGTTCTGCTTGGCAGCACTAGACTGACAATAGTCAACATACTGTACGAATCTGAATCTGACAGAAGTGAGTATTTGTAAGTGAGCTGTGAGCTGTAACATCAAGCCTTTTCTCCTGAGTCACTCAGCCGACCAACCTGGAAAACTTTGCTGACAAAGAAACCGAATCGGCTGAGTGACCTTGTTGGGAACGAGAGAGAAAGAGATTGAACAGCAGAGGGACAGGGTTCTTTCCCGCAGGCAACACGCTGAGATCTGATTAGATCAGCGATGCCCTTCACTGTGAACTCGGATCCGAGTGGGGCCAAACGAACGCTCCAGAAAATGAAAATCTATTTCAGGGGGAGCGGGCACCAAACGGCCGGGGTTAATATTTAATGAACAAACAGGAGTATGATGCGGTGGCAAGCTGCAGGACCCACAGTGTTTGCACAAGAACAATCTGCAGCTTTTTTCTAAAGAGCCGCTATGATTTATACGGTGAGAGGAGACACCCTGGGAGAGTCTGTGCAGGGAAAGCATGGAGTCAGCACTTTGACTGGATAACAAGACTCTTCATCAAGATTTCCCCTGTGGGAGAACTCGTCTCTGTTGCTCTCCATCGATTTAACTGTATCCTCTTCTCATTGGGAGTGTTTCCTTTGTGACAGTGTGTAGAAGTGTCTGATGCTGCTCTTCAGAATTTGACAGCTTCCGTTGAAGACCTTGCTTTTTTGTGCTTGCAAGAAAATCTTTGCTTTTTTAACCTAGTAATTAATATTAGATGCACACATTTGTAAGGCCTCTTAATGATCCTCATGATATCTGAACAACCTGTTGTACACAATCTACTGTGTGCTTTCTATCCTCGGATTCAATGTCCTCTTAGGATACACTCTCAGAAATAAAGGTGCAAAAGCTGTCACTGGGGCAGTACCTTTTCAAAAGGTATAATTTTGTACCTAAATGGTCCATTTTAGTAACTTAAAGGTACATATTAGTACTTAAAGATACATATTCAAACTAATCGGTACAAAAGTGTACTTTTTAAAAAGTTACCACCCCAGTGAAAGCTTTTGTATCTTTATTACTAAGAGTATAGTTATTAAAACGTCCCTCTTCAGGTTGTGGTACACATCTTTTGACTGCATCTTTTTACTGATTTCTCTGATGTAAACAGAAAAATTAATAATACATAAAACCTTACTGTCTTACAATTTCTTCTTCTTCTTGATACCAAACTATTCCTTCTCCTCTTTGTTGTTCTTTTATCATAAAAATTCTTCATCATTATCATAATAAATTTCTTCTTTCTCTCATTAACTTAAACTTCTATCTTTTCTTTCCATCATAATAAATCTTTATTTTTTCACAATATCATGCAATTTCGTCTCTTTCTTTCTTTCTTTCTTTCTTTCTTTCTTTCTTTCTTTCTTTCTTTCTTTCTTTCTTTTTTCTTCTGTTACACATTTTTTTCCATTATATTTTGATGTCATGCTACTTTTTTACTTTTTTTCTTTATCTTTCTTTCTTTTCTTCAGTTATACAAATTCTTCATTTTAGTTTGATATTGTGCAACTTTCTTTTTCTTTACTATTCATATTTCATTATTTGTCTTCTATCATTCAAATTCTTAAGTTTTCTGATGTCATGCAACTTTCTACTTTTTCTTTTTTCCTTCGTCTGTCTTTCTTTTCTTCAGTTATACAGTTCTTTTCATCTTATTTTGAAATAATGCAACTTTCTTATTTTCTTTACTACTTTTTCTTCATCATAAAAATTCTTCATCTTTTAATTTCTTCTCTACTTCTAATCTACTTTTTTTTTTACTTTTCTTCTCGTCTGCCATGCAAATGCTTCGTGTTTTCTGACATAATGTACTGTAGTTTACTTCTTTTGCTTAATTTGAGTTTGTCATTTTTTATGTTTTTAATATGTTGTAATCATTTGGAACTTTTAAACAAATCTGAGATTTGAGATCAGTTTGTTTCAAACATAACATGACCCATAAAAAATGGCCCTACTTTATCTATCTTAAAACGTTGATGTGAGCAAATTATTGCTCTAAGCTCTATTCCAAAGAAAAGCAGTTTTTTTTTGTCTTAATGTAATAATGTAATAACTCCCTCAGCCCCAAAACTATTTAGACATTCACTCAGAAATATATCACAGTACAGAATTAAAATGTGCCTTAATGTCTTATGTTGACCAAGTTTAAAATCAAAGGTATTAATTTAATAATCCTAAGACCTATAATTATCTTTTATCAGAGAAGTGCTATAAATAATCACTAAAACAATAAGCTTGTTTATTTTCTTGTTGATTTGAAGGAATGGGTGAATTGTCTGCGCTCTGTGGTATAAGAAACATAATCACTCCACAAGGTTAGAAAAGAAGAGTGATTATTCTCCTGGTGGAAATTCCATCTGAACCCAACCGTGAGGTGAGCAGAAGACAAAGGAACAAACTGTGTTTTAGAGATTCCTCTCAATTCATCTCATTGAGATCTCAGTGAGGCTTAATTCTGATTAGTGATGCTCTTTGTCGGTGGGCTGCATGCACACTGCGTTCAGTCAGGGCCAATTGCTAGTTTTCTGATGACCTTGGTGGCAATAAAAGCTCCATTATCAGAGCGTGATGTCATCGTTCCGTTACACTGCGTGAAGATGATATATTGTCGCAGGCCGGAACAAAAGAGATTTCACAGTAAGTGCGATGGGTGACCTCAACATTCTGGGAATACACTTAAGTTTGGTCACCCTTTTTTTCTTGAAATGGAAAAAAGAACAAATCTAACCTTTGAATAAATATCCCTATGACCTTCAGGAGGCATGAAGGTATTTTACTTAACGATTCTAAGCCAAAAGGAAATATATATATATATAATATTTCCTTTGGGCTTAGAATATATTATATATATATATATATATATATATATATATATATACTGTATATGTAAAGGGCTGTCAATAGATTCATATTTGTAATTGTGATTTATCACACCCTTTTATCAGAGATTAATCGCAAGCAAACAAATTAAGCATAAACCATTTATCTTGCCTAATATGTTAATTTTGTTATTATTTACTGTATACTGCAAATTAAACCAAAAGACTGAAGGTTGGTTCTAACAAAACTGTATTTTCTGCAAGTTTATTTCAAGATAAATTTATTAATCTTGAAAAAAAAAAATGATAAAAGAATAATTGATACATGTATGCACATGTATGAATAAACACAAGACAAATCAAAATATTATCCGGAATACAGTATGTGTGGAAATGATGTGAATGTCCTGAAATGTGTCTGTGCATGAATACTGTTTCTTAATATGCGTTCTTTAGTGATCTTGCGTCCTCGTGTTCTCATTCGACGCCATTATTAACCGCCCAAGTTCAGTTCTCAAGAACGCAACTACAGAGTACACGTGCGAAAGTTTGGGCTGAGTAAGATGTTTAATGGTTTTTAAAGATGTTTCTTCTGCTCATCAAGGCTGCATTTATTAGATGAAAAATCCAGAAAAAAATGTAATATTTTGAAATATTATTTCAATTTAAAAGAATTGTTTTCGTGTGAATATATTTTAAAATGTGATTTATTCCTGTGATACAAAGCATCATTACTCCAGTCTTAAGTGTCACATGGTTCTTTCAGAAATCATTCTAATCTGCTGATTTAATAATAGATTTGTCAGTGTTGGAAACAGTTGTGCAGCCAAATGTTTTTTTTCCCTTTTTTTCTCCTCAGGATTCTTTGATGAAAAACAAGTAAAAAACAACATAATTTTTTACCAAATATAAAAGATTTCTAAAATGTAAATCTAAATGTAAACACTTTTTTGTTCATTTAATAGATCCTTGGTTAATAAAAGTATTATTTCTTTCAAAGAAGAAAGAATAACAATTTACTGATCCTAAACTTTTGAACAGTAATGAAACTGTAGGTTTGAACATTATTATCCATTTTAAATAAATGCTTCTCTTTTTAATATTTGAATGATCAAAGAATCCTAAAAAAATACTATTAAGCAGCTCAACTGTTTCCAACACTGATAATAAAACATCAGCATATTAGAATGATTTCTGAAAGATCTGAAAGTGACACTGAAGACTGGAGTAATGATGCTTTGTATCACAGGAATAAATTACATTTTAAAATATATTCACACAGAAAACAGTTATTTTAAATTGAAATAATATTTCACAATGTTATATTTTTTTCTGGATTTTTAATCTAATAAATGCAGCCTTGATGAACAGAAGAAACATCTTTAAAAACCATTAAATATCTTACTGTTCTAAAACTTTTGAACGGTAGTGTATATAATTGGTACACATATGGGTCACATGTATGTGTGTGTGTACTGTGTATATTTATATGCATAAATACAAACAAACATTTAAGTATTTAAGTATATCGTAAGTATATAGTAATATAGTAAAAGTCTGTACATACAGTATTAAGTATATATTAAGTATAAAACAATAATTTTGTATATATAATAATTTCGTGAATAAATCACAGCTGAAGGGCATATAGGCATGACGCAAAGCAAAGTGCCTGCAACCCCTTCAGCCGTGATTTATTCACAATACAGCACAGCTGTAAAAGGGTCAATTTTACTCAGACCCTCTAGCACCCCCTTGTGGCCCACTTTTAAATCCCCAGTTTGACCCAGTGTCAGCCTATAGATGACCTTTGTGGCCCCACTGGGGAGGACAGTTTGTACTGTGAAAGTTACTGCACATCCGATGTACATGCTCAGGTTACGATTTAAAAACCTTCCCCTGTAGTTGAAGACTTTCTAATTAGTCAAAGGAGGTGTTGTAGAACACAGCTGGAACAAAAACCCATAGGACGCCAAACCCCTGAGGAGATGAGACGAGCGCCCATGTTCCAAGTCATCAATGGCGCTCTGGAATCAATTATTGCTGGAAGCTCTTGCACATGGCTCATATGGCACTGCGTTGGCCTTTTCAGTCAGTTGGAAAGGGAGTTGGGTGACACTTTAAGTTGTGCCTTATAATTCTTCTCTCCATCCGGAGTGGAGTTATTACATGAAGGATAGAAATCGACTTGTTCTTTGATGAACACAAATCTTTGAATGTGTCCTGTGGTATGTTCATTTAGCAGCGCACTACCAGACTATTGATCTGCATATGAGTCAATTTCTCGCGTTCTGGCTCAAAGCGATTGCTGAACTAGACGTTTCTTCCATCATGCAGTCCATCACAGCAGGTCAGGGCTCAGAACTAATGCAAAATCATCAGTGTACAGTCACACTCGACTCGAGCCCCCAGAATTCACTCTCCTTTCTACTTTCCCCTTTATAAAATGTCCTATTTCTACTGTTAAGCACTATGATGGTCTTTAAATATACATCACAGGGTTCAGGCACTCAACTATAAGTACAAATCAAAATCCTGGCACTTGTCTTGTAATGCTGCAGAGAGTCCAGACTGTGACTTTAATCTCCTGTCATCCAGTTTCCGTTAGACTGAAGTTCGTGCTGTCAGACAAGCTCATACTAAACTCATAACTCGTACTAAAATGTCTGATCTCCTCCCTCTTCACTATCAAAGGACAGATGACAGTTTTTCCTGAGGGAGAATACTGGTTTATTTTGATTATAATAGAGTCAGACTGTCTACCTTGCTGATGTACAGTCTAAATTGATAGGAAGGAGTGACCTCATAAGAAGGAGCACGCAAAATTTGCATATTTCTACAGAACTGAAATGATCTTTATTTTCAGAGCTCTACCGTTTGGTGTATGTGTGCGTTTGAGATATTTGGGTTTATTTGATTATGCTTAACAAGAGCGTGGTAATCTCAGCTTCATTTAACACATTTTACCGTGTTTAAATCCATTTCAACCAAATATTCAGCAGAGAAAAAGCTTGAAAAAGTCTGTATATTCCATCTGGGCTGGCTGATAAGTGAAGCAATAGCCACCGGCTCTTCAACAGAACTTTGCAGGACATTGTGTTTATTTAGATTAACTCCTTAAGGCTCCATTTAGATGGTTCTTAAAGTAGCAGGCAAACTCAAAGGGCACCCTGACTCAATCTGAGCTATGAGCAGTGATCCCTGGCATATTTTTTCCATAACCAGAGCTGTGCAGTCAATCTGGTGCTGGATAGGTGGATCTTAGTATTTTATTGCTGTTTTAATTCTGTATGTATTGTCTTCTCATAAGAGATTTACATGGCCAGAAATAAGACCCGTCTGTATTTAGTAGTAGATAGTATGTTGCAGGGCTGTAGTACTCGAGTTCAGTCTCGAGACCGATTTCTATTGTCAAGGACTTGTCTCGGACTCAACTCTTTCTATATGTTCGCGAAGCAACTAGTACTGTACTAGCATGCGCACAATACCTCCACTCCTGTGGCGTCTGCCGTTGCTAAGCCACCATGACCCGTAATCTTCATGAAGACGCGGATGGATAAATGGATTTACAGCACTAAAAATACTCAAAGTACTCAATATAAAGCTTCACTTCATTTTTAAGTGTTATAAAACATGATTTTCTCCTGAGAATTTATATCTCTGGATATGAAATTTGATCATAAAAATAAAAAAAAACATTTATAAAAAGAAACGTATGGTCCCTCCAGGATCTATTTTCGAGCTATGTTTTTGATTTTATTTCCTTTTTTTATTTTCCTGCTTTTTGATAATTACAAAAAAAATAAATTCTTAGGATAGGAAATAAGCTGTCTCTCGCATCACATACATAATCAATAGTTAAATATGTGATCTTGTAGAGGATCCTTTTTTTTCTTATTTGGACATGGTCTTGACTCGGACTTGACTAGTCTGGTCTTGAACTGGTCTTGGACTTGACAAAGCTGTACTTGACTACAGCCCTGGTATGCTGGATACATAACTGTTCAAAATTTTGGTGTCAGTACAATTCTTAATGTTGCAAGAGATTTATATTTCAAATAAATAATAATCTTTTGAACTTTCTGTAAAAAAATTCCACAAACATTTCGAGCAGCACAACTGATTTCAACATTGATAATAAATATTTCTTAAGGACCAGTTTAGCATGTATGCATGTATGATTTCTAAAGCATTATGTGAAATTTAATGGCTGCTCAATATACAGTAATTTTAAAAATGTAATATTATTTCACAGTTGTACTGTTTTTGCTGTATTTTTGAGAAACTGAATGCAGCCTTGGTGAGCATAAAAGACTATTATGTATACAAAGGAATTTAAAGGGATAGTTCACCCAAAAATAAAAATTATCCTGTCTTTTACTCACCTTTGAAGCATCCTAGGTGTATGTGACTTTCTTCTTTCAGACTAATCCAATCGGAGTTATAATAAAAATTTTCCAGACCCCTCCAAGCCTTTGAATGGGTTTAAATGGGTGATAGCCGTTACACTTCAGAAGACGTGAAATACGTGCGCATATTCGTAATAAAACGTCCCTCACACGGCTCCGGTGGGGGGAATAAAGTCCTCCTGTAGCGAAACCATGTATCTTTGTACGATAAATATCCATATTTCACACTTAATAAGCACTTTTTTCTCATGTCTGCTGTCTATTGAAACTGGAAGCAGTCCCGGCGGATGTATGCATCACGTGTGCACATTTGGGAAATATAGTTTCAGAGGAAACAAAGGAAAACTCTCCTCTTGGCTTACATCTAAATCCCCATACATTTTTCTTTCCAAATCCTCTGTTTGTGCTTCTAATTCATGACTGGTGTTTTGTTTTCTTCTCTCTCCACGTTCATCACTAATCACGTGGCAAAAAGTGTCTTACGTCATCCACCGGGACTGCTTCCGGTTTTCACAGACAGCATACGAGAAAGAAAAGTGCTTATTAAGTTTGAAATATGTATATAATCGTACAAAAATGCATGGATTCACTACAGGAGGACTTTTTTTTACCCCCAGAGCAATGTGAGGGATGTTTTATTACAAATACGCACACGTTATTTCACGTCTTCCGAAGTGTAACGGCTATCACCTACTGGACAATTTTTATTATAACTCTGATTGGATTTGTTTGAAAGTGACACATACACCTAGGATACACAAAGGTGAGTAAAAGACAGGATCATTAAAATTTTGGGGTGAACTATCTCTTTAAAAATGTTTTAAATCATGGAAATTAACAATGAAAAGTCATATTTCATTAATTTTATGACTTGCCAGTGTCATTCTTTGAACAGGAAAAGTTTTAGATGACAATAATAATATATGATAATTACAGATGGCACAGCATTTCTATTCAAAAACATTTATCATGTTTTAAAAGAGAATTGCTGAAGGCTTGAGAAAGTCATGGAAAAGTCATGTAAAGGTATTGGCCATAACGTGTTAGAAGCTTGTTTGGTATTTTACAGCACTTAATACTGCAAAATTGTTCATTTCCTCATCTATTAATGCAGGGATATAGGAAAGTACTGTGAATCGGTTTTTCCTCAAGATTGTTAATTCTCTATTTATGGCTGTCTGGGTTTCATCACTAACACTTACACTGAAAGATTTCATCATCACATCTTCCCCGGCTATTGATTCTCCCCTTCGTTTATTATGAATGTCCTGTGTTTCTTTTTTTCCCTGCTCTGTCCCTTCGCCATCTTTTCATCTCTCTCTATCATAGTCCGAGCTGCTTGAGTGATGGATGTAGTCATTCTCATTGTGCTGTGGTTTATAGTCCTGTAGATAACCCACCAGCGTGTCCTGACTGACCTCCATAGTAATGGGTATTAATGAGAGGTCATAAAGCATATCGGTCCTGACCACAGTAAAGCATGCCGCCAGAGGCCTGACAAACCCAGACAGCCGACTGTTTCAGAGTTACATCCTCTCACTTCTCATGCAGCCCCATTAATTATGTGCCATGCGTTCGTGGAGATGATAGAACGAATGCTACGGAGAAGTCCACAGCGGTTATTTAATGGAAAGCATGACCGCGAAGTTATCTTGTACAATCCCTTGTGTCACTATACAAACAAAAATAGGAATCAAGGTGAATGATTTGCGTGCACAGTTTAATTCAAATGCAATCGCTAGTCTCTTCTACAAAGTATCATCAGCCAATCAAAATAGAAAATAATATCAACTTATGCTTGGATGATACATGTGAATGTTTATATGGACCCTAAAATTGTGTTTTTAGCATTAAAAGCCAAAAAACATTGCATTACCGGTGCATGGTAATGGTTTTGTGGCTCAAATCATGACCATTGCTAATCCAGCTAATAAAAGAGCATTTCAACAAACCAGCCTTGCTGAGCTCTAATCACAAGCCCTCAGACAATGTGATTAAAATGTTGGCTTAATGTCGAGGAAGTGCATACTGGTGTTTCCAAATAATTACAGGGGAAGTTATCTGGCAGTTATTGGCTCTGGAACCCCTGTGAAGTCATTAGGTAATCTCATTAGGTAATAATGACCTCATTGGCTGGTTCCTATACCTCCCAACTAGTGTAAGCGAGCAGTTTGGGAATAATCAAAACCAGTATGCTGTGCCTATCTGCATTGTTTTCAGTCCCACCCCCCCCCCCCCCTCCTCCATCCATTTCTGTTATACCTCGTTTTTATAAGTCAGAGCCAAAATATTCAAACTCCTGCAACTGTGACATTGAAACACCAGCAGTTTTTAGCGTTCAAAGAAGAAACAAAATGCAGGAGAGAGGAACATGTTGGTGTGTTTGATGTGAAAAAATATCTTTGCAGAATTGCTGTTTCTTTGAGGGCAGAAAGACAGATTCTCCAGAGACCCCACATCTCCGCCAATTAGATGTGAGAGCAGTGAACTGCTTCTCTTTTCCTTTCTCTTTCCTTCTTTCTTTCTTTCTTTCAAGGGAAAATTTGATTAGCCAATAATCCTGTAATGACAAAGCTGAATTTTCAGCAGCCTTCAAAAACCATGATCCTATAAAAACAGCATTCTTATATGCTGTTTTGAGGCTTAAGAAATGTAAAAAAAAACAACAAAAAAAAACATTCAATTCATTATCATTTTTTAATAGAAAGTTCAAAAGAACTGCAGTTTAAATATAATTACAATGTCTTTACACCCATGAAATAAAACAGTGGAAACAAATCTTACCAACCTAATTTTTTAATGGTGGCATGTATTAAATATTTATTTTGAAATATATAAAACAATCAGTATTTATAGGTAATAATAGAGGAGGGACATATGAGTTGCAGGCATATTGCATAGTTTATAATAGAGCCCCTAAAGGGTTAATTTGCCATTATCACTTTAAGGTGCTAATCATGCATTATCAATTTCATTTCTGCACTACAGTTGAATAATGGCAAAAATCATCAAATAGGAAAAAACTATTATATATTAGCAAATACTGATCATAAAAAAGTATGATCAAAAGCTAATGATATTGTCCCAAAATGTTATGCGTTTCTATACTATTATTTTGTATCTTCATTATCTACCAGTCTCTGCGTTACTCTTTGTTTCTTTTTCCCACACCTCCCTGACAAGCCCAATGGTTTTTGCTGCGTGATCCTCAACTCCACCTGCCAGAATTGGGAGAGCAATAGTCATCCATCATCAGGGCATACTATGGCACAGTGGATATTAAATTAAAAACATACAGTATAGCTAAGAGAACTGGGTCATATGCACTTTAAGTGTTGAAGACAGCGCTTAGAAAATGAGCATCATCAATCACTGCAATGCTCTGTAAATTCAGCATCACTACAGCCCAATTATAAAGGTTGATAGACCGGAGATGTTTGTTTTTCAGCAAAATGTAAATTTTTCAACTGTAACCAGGAACTGTGTTGATTTAACATCTCCTTTTAAGTCACCTTACATTAATCACCTAATCAGTTTGTGTAGACTAGTGCTTCAGCTGTCATTTACTTTCTATTACTTTTCTAGGACAATTCAGCCGAAATACTATTCTTGTCTTTCTCATTAAAATACATTCTAGCTATTATTTTTTTTTTGTTGTTTTTAGTTGTTATATGCAACCATCTCTTGTGAGTTTATATATCAGATGTTTTCCGCATGGAGAGTTCTTTATTTCGGGTGTCTGAAAATCCCTTTAGATGTATAAATCCCTGTCATAACCTCTCAAACTGAATGAAAGCTGTAGTTTTCAGTGTTTAGAACAGACTGTTCATTTCCTCTGCACACTTCCTCTGATTGGCAGCTGACTTTCTGAGCGATGACATGAATGGCAAAGAGAAATATCATATCACTGAGATAATAATAGACCACGGACTCTTAAAGCTGTGGAGAGAACAAGTGACATTATATTCTCTGATGACTTTTGCACCGCTGAACACAGACCACCCCCAACTACTAGTGTGTTATATAGTTATTTCAAGTGGTGGGGCACTGATTTATATATAGTATGTATAATTGTCATCTCATATACAGAGAAATGTGCATTTATCATTTTTGTACGATAACACAAAAGAGGATTTTTTTCTTTGTTTCATTTGCAAACATAAAATTTCACCAAAGAAAGTAGAGAACTGCATATTTTTTATAATCAATTAGTCAGTAGATTGTCTGAACAACTAGTTGACTAGACTGTCTTAGCCCTGGATAATTGGGCTGATTAAGGGTCCACACACAAAGCACATGCATGCCTTAATGAACAGCTAGATAGTGTGCATTCGAATGTAACCAAATCCACAAGGTCTAGAGATGTGCTTTTTTAATGCTTTTTTGATGATTCATCCATGCATGTGCTTCTTGAACCTAATATATATACATATATATATATATATATATATATATAAAATATACAGTATATCAAATATTTTGGAGCCAAATCATAGCCGGATTTCAGTGGACTGAACTTTTTTTGTATAATCTCTTACACTTAGATGTACATCACAATCTGGAAGATCTGTCCCTGCTTCTGTTCGTGGCAGCTATTTTTAAAGTGACACAGCATCTTGGCACAAAAATACAATAAGACAATCCAATGGTCTAATGGCATGTTAAGAAAGACTCTAAAAAGACTTGTAGACCAACTAGTCAAACTATTTAGTTGGCGAATCAGCCATCCTGACCAATCGCTAACAGACTGCAGATAAGTTTTAAAAAGTTGTTTAAATGGAGTTCATATAATTTGCATTCATGCCACACTACCACTTAAGGGTTATTTGTATGTGTGAGAGAGAGATGATTTGAGAAAACATGTTAAAACATGCCTTTGTTGCATCTCAAGCGTTCTCATTACAAAGCCCCTGGCTCTGCTCTCTGTACTTTTGCTAGTGAATGCGAGCGGAGAGAAATATCACAGTACTTGTATGATTTAGAAGTGCGGCAGACGCAGATGACTGCTAGTTTAGATAGCCGCACTGATATTCCACTCCCACTGGGATTCTGCATTAGCTCAGAGCGATCTCTCACTCTTCCGGTCCTTTATGAGCAGTTCAGTCAGTGGGAGCCTTTTGAACGTGACTGCTGTTAAAGTATTTTCCCTCCCACATCGTTCTCACTCTCTTAGAGCATTCACACACGAGTACCACTGACTGATGCGATGTTTCTTCACTTCAGCGTGACCCTTCACTTGTACAGTCAGTAGGTGGTGTGATAAAGACTGCAGCAATGGCTGTGACGCATGTCAAATGTCACATGACTGGAGCTGTCTGATGCCTCACAAGTCTCAATAGTAGTTTTAGCTGTCATTTTAAGTGCGCTTGGTAAGCCATGCAGCTCTCTGAGCTCCAGAGCAGATGGCCTCTATCAGTGCTGCCAGTTTTGATGTAACGTGTACGGCCCAATCAGAGCCAACCACTGCTGCTTTAGCCTGATTGCACTGTGGAGGTTTAAACTGCACTTTAAGCCTCTGGCAATAGATGCACTTTCACCATTTTTTTTACCACCCGGGGTCATTCTGTCTCACTTTGGCAAGTTGATCGATTCCAAATGAAATGAAAAATTATTCAAAGTCATGAAAGCAGAAGGGCTAGACCTGAAAAACTGCTATATCACAAGCTGCCTAATGTAAGTCAGTAATGATGTTGTTTTCAGCCAAGACTTGCAGCTTCTGCAAACAGCATATCCTGCTTTGTTGTGTTGAGATGGTCCTCAATCTCTTTCTGTTGACACTGTAAGACCTTTTGAAGTTGAGGTCGATCAAATAGAAAGAAAATATTACAAAATCATTAAAACATATAGTATGCATTTTTACATTTAATTTATAAAACCAAAATAGAAAAAATAAGTTACTCATTTAACATGTATTTAACAATTTTTTGCCATATACTTTTTATTTCTTATTTTATTTTTTTTAATTGTAAAGAAACATTACTGTTAATATGTTTGGGGTTACAAATATATTTTTTAAAAATTACAATTTTCAGCCATCAAGCATGCATTAAATTGATCAAAATTGACAGAAAAGACTTTTAAAATTGATTTCCATTTCAAATAAATTGAGTTGCTTTGAACTTTCTATTTATTAAAGAATACTCAAAGGTACAATATCAGCTTTTACCTACTTTTTGCACATTTTAAATTATAACAATATTTCAGAATGTTACCGTTTTCTTTTGGTCTCACCAATATAAACAGTAAACACACATTCTTAACACTTTCCTGCTTAAAAAATGTATAAATCAATTTCTGTATGTTGTTTTAATTTATTTATTTAGGGTTAGGGGCACAGAATGTTGTATTCAGCAACATTCTGTTTGCATGCTCTATTTCATCACTTCCAATCATGGGAAATAGATCACAGCTATCCTATCTCTTGCATTCATGCAAATACAGCAGCAGGTCTAATGATTCTCACTAGTATAACTTTCCCTGAAACGGATGTCTCTCAGTGCGCTGGTACTCTGGGGCTAGGACAGTATATCTCTGTGACAGGCTGAGGGGGGAGGGGGGTGTTGTGCATATTAATGCCTCACAGATCATGTTTGTGTACAGGGCCGGGATAGAGCAGGCAGTCTGGGCCATGAATCCTCATCAGTCGAGGGTTCTGGCAGGATGGTGATGCTAATGCTGGAGGGGGTGCGTATGTGCGTAAGGGATGTTAACTTCTCAAACAAACTCCCATTTTGGTGAGAGTAGAGATACAGTATCTGACATGGCCAAAATAAAATATCTACTGCTTCTAAGTCCTTCAGGCTAATCACACAGCCACGGCATCACCAGAGTATCATATTTTCTGAGCCAAAATCTCCTTGGAAAGACCGGCTTCCTTAACAAACTCTCCATTACCCCAGGATTTAGCCAGACACTGCTGAAACCCAATGAATCCTTGTGAAATCTCTTAGAGGAATGTCCTTCTCAGAGAGCATGCCACCTTGATCGAAAGGGAGAGATACAGAGGGCTTCAGGGATAAATTACAGAGGTCTTGATTTATAGTTTCATTTGACATTATTACACTGGAGGATTGTTTGTGGAAAGAGAGAGTTTATTAAGTGCTACAAAGAGACAAAATATAAAAAAATAAAAATAAAAAAAAAGACAGGATTGTCTTTCCAGCCATTGAGCTTCTCTGTTTTACTCACGGTCAACAAGGAAAGACGGCTCTCTATGATTCCACCTGTATAAATGCCAAGCTCTGTAATAAAATTTTAGATGGTGCACTCTGATAGGTTGTTAAAGCAAATAGATGATATTCACAGCGTTAAACTACCTGGCACATGCTGATTGGTTAATGTTGCATAATTGGCAGGTTAGCATTCACTAAAGCAGTTTGCAGCATGCTTTCAGAGTTACAATACAATATTTATTTGTAAAGCACATATAAACAGTTGAGCAAAGTGCTGTACAACCTCCATGTCGTTCCAAAAGAGCTTTGTTCGTCCTCAGAACACAATGAAAGATATTTTGGTTGAAAACTGCAGGTTTGTGACTGTCCCATTGACTGCAATGTAATGAACACTATCAAGGTCCAGAAAAGTATTAAAGACATCGTCAAAATAGTCTGCCATTATTGGTTCAATCTGTATCTTAAGAAACGACTAGAATACGTTTCGTACACAAAGAAAATAAAAATAATGACTTTATTCAACAACTGACTTGAAACAGTTGTGTTTTGGTTAAACCTAATGTTTTTAATTTGAAATAACATGTTTCAGTTAAGTAGGCCAGTATTTGATGCTAGTTCAATTTACTTAAGTAAATGATGTAAATACAACACAACTCTTGACAACCACTGTACTTAATTTACTTAAGTTGAGAGTAGGTATATACATGATTTCACTTACGCAACTAGGAAGTGAATTTTCCCTTCTTTCTTGTATGTTAGTGTTTTGGGGTTACCATTATGGTAAAGTGTAGAGCATGTGCTAGGGCTAGGCAATATTTATTGTGTGACATGACACAGTATCATCAAATCAGATTTTTTATGTTTAATGTACAGTTGTGAAAATGTGGAGAAAGATTTTGGACCACTTAGATTTTTCTTTGTGGCTATTATGTCCTAATATTTGTCACTTTTACAGCACGATACTTCTGTATTTACATAATCATTCTTGTGTATTTATTTTTGTATCAGCTAAACAGGCAGATACTGTGTCTGAAGAAGACTTTGTCAGAGCCACTACAGATCTGACAAATTAAAGCCCATTATCAAACACAATCCTTACCTTATATTAACACTACATCTGTGTGGCCGCAGGGGAAAAATGAACCTGGACAAACACTAGCAGTCTCGGTCGAAGAATTTGCTAATGTTTTCCTTCCTTTAAGTCTCATTACAATCTTTTTTCTGTAATTGTCTCTTCATTTACTTTCTCTGCAGTCCAGTGACTGACAAATCACCTGAAGACAGATAGACAGTTATCGAGAGAGGCTAACACACACACACACAAACACACACACACTCAAGAGGACATCAGGTTCTATTTACAGTGGTGTTTTAATCAAACCCTCGACCTCTCTGCTAATCGCTGGTGACATTACAGTTCCAGATAAAGTATAATAGGAGTGCGCTGGCCTCCTCTTCTCATTTCTGTACATTTCTCATTAACCCTCATGTGAGGCTTTTATTAGGATTTAATCAGGCCTCAGTGGTCTGATCCTGGAGAGAAAGTATGTTAAAACAGCACAGACAGAGAGAATTAAAAGTGTGACTATGGTGCCTTCGCTCACATTTTATTAAATTGGAACATCTATATTGTTTGCATTTCTAAAAACTGAAACTAACATTTAAAATTTTAGAGCTTTTTGCTATTTTATTAGATAACGGTATGGGAATGAGGCAGGATATAATTTTCTTAGATTTTTTTTCTTTAGTTTAAAAAAAAATCAAGGCAGAAATGAGTTTCTCATACTGTAAACATTTACTAAGTTTATAATCATTATAACTTCTTTTAAAATAAGGCAAGTTTTTACGTGCCCACAGTTGGATCACTGCCGTACTGGCTCAAGGAGCAAACAGATGGATAACAAAGGTTCAAATAAACACGAGAAACAGATCTGTAAGCACACCCCAGGTTTGTTCCAATAGCATTCAAGGTCATTATTCAGACTGATTCTCCTGCTAATTAAAAATTAGAGCCAAAAGGGGAAGGAAATAGGAGACACTAATCAATTTGAGGCTGTATCAGAGACGAGACACAGTAAGGGAGGGGGTTCCTGCTCTACCTTCCAAGCCAGATGGCCAGTGTGTGTGAGGTGTGTGTGTTGAAGGAGCTGCAGCATGTATGTGTGATGTTAGTGTTTGAGAATGTGAAACATGTTTCTGCATTAAGGTTGAAAAGTACCTGTTGTTGCTAAATGAAATAAGACAATGTGTCCTTTCTTACTCTTTGTATTGTTGTTCTTATTATTATTGTAATACAGTTCTTTATTATTACAAAAAGTAATTATTCAGCAAGTACGCATTAAATTATATCAAAGGTACCAGACTTTATACATTGCTATGAAAATTTTTTTTTTCAAATAAATTCATAAGAAATCTTGATACAAAAAAAGTTGTTTCCAGCTTATAATGATTTTTAAAGGATACTTGCAAAAAAACTGAAGATTCAGCTGTTTAAAAGTAATAGTTTACAATATTACAATTTTTACTATTTTTTTATTTAATAAATGCAGCCGTGATGAGTATGAGAAATGTTTGAATGATAGCATATATAAGATTATTAAGTATTTAAATTGAACTCTTTTACATAAATTTACATAACTGTTTGTGGATGTCAATATTTTACAAATTCTTTTTTTTTTAATTACTTGCAGCTTTATTTTAGATTACATATAGCATTCCACATGTAAAGAATGAAAAAAGTCAAGGCATTTTACTATTATTTTTGAAAAATTTAATTTTTTTTTATTCTTACATCAGCCGGAGTTGGATTATTGCTCCTACAATTTGATTTAAACTGTATTATGTTACTTTTATGAAATTACCAGTCAACTACAAGTAAACATCTTTCATTTACTCATTTACTTAATAAATGTTATGTGGATTTTGTGTGTATGTTTAAGTGTGATTTGGTCAGTCACTTCAGTGTGACATGTGGTACTACCAAGGGTTTATATACGACAGGTGAAGAATCCAGACAGCTGTAGAGCATCTCTTTTAACCTGAAGCCCTTTTGTGCCAAACCACAGAATAAGTATTTTATTCTTGTCAGCCTCTGGGCATCAGATCAGAGGGGCACATCGCGCACACACTCACAAACACAGACTGGCTTATTTTGATGATGTCATCTGACAGTAGTGGAACTCAGCAGAGAGGGCTTTTTTCAACTTTTGCCTGTGTATATGTACAGTATGTATGCATGTCTGATGCTCTGACTGAGAACATCACACTGTTTATGAATAGGCCAGATTGCAATCCACTTTTTCTTTCATATAAGCACCTCTTTTCGAGAGAGAGACTTTGACTTATAAAGGACTTTAATTATAGAAAACGTTGAATACTTAAAAACACATCTTAACCAGGAATAAGATTCCTAAACATTACCAATTGAAAACCAAATTCCCTGAATCAAACACAGTCACCAAAGCTCCCCCAGAACCCCATTTCCATTCAAAATAAAGTACATTATTAGCATGTTGTTAATAAGTATATTCATACATTCATTATATATTTTTACACTGATGAGATTTTAAAATTACAAGTTTGGCTTGTCCCATTAAAAAGTTGGCAAGTGTACACGGTTGCTGACAAGATCATATCTGCAACCCAGAAAAAAATTATTATTAGAAAATGTAAAACCCAACCGTACAATGATTTTCTCTAACATTCCAAATAATGGGTTGAGTCTAGAACACTCCAGAAACATATGAAATACATTATCAAGGGCATTACAAAAAGGACATACTGGTAAAACAGTCTCATTAATTTTCGACACAAAAGAATTTGTGGCTATAATACAATGTAAAATCTGAATATCTGCACACTCAATATCCCCACATCTCTTAGAGATAGGAGGTTTATACAGTAACCTCCATGATGGATAAATCTCATCTGAAACAGAAAGCCAAGACCTCCATTTAGTGTCCTGTCTTTGCATCAATTGTCCACAATCTGCTGTCTTAACACAAACATGGTATAATATTTTTCTACCAGTAAAATGAAACACCAAAGAAACATAACTTGCTTTCATCAGATTCAAAATCTTTTGCAACTACCTTAAACTCAGGAATAGGCTGATATATAAAACCATTCAGAAGAACATTATTGATAAAAGACATGAAATTCTGAGGGAATTCTAAAAGAGAGAGAGAGAGAGAGAGAGCGAGACAGAGACTTTTCTGTGCTGAAGGGCTTGAATGGGCAGATGTTGTCTGGGCAGATGGACTTTCAATGTGCATACATGCTTCTGTATGTGTGTGTGTGTGTGTGTTGAATTACAGTCCAGACGGCTAACAGATGGGGTAGAGTGGTGTTGTTTTACATTGTTCTATGTAAGGTCGAGGGGTCATAGTGTGTCTCTGGAAGACACACTACTGTTCCAAAGTTTGGGGTCGTTAAGATTTTTTTTTTTTTGTTGAACTCAACAAGGCTGCATTTATTTAATTGAAAATACAGTAAAACGGTAATATTGTAGGTTATTTGTTTTGATTTTAAATAATGGTTATATATGTTAATCTATTTTAAAATGAAATTAATTCCTATGATAGAAAAGCTGAATCAAACTAAGCTTATTTGGTGCACAAGAAAAAATGTATTTTTATTTGTGCTAATATTTTTAGCATCCATTGAAATTACTGCATTTATTGTTGTATTTATTATTTCATCTGCTTGATCTGAGGCACAAATCTTTTATTATATATGAAAAGTATTATATTCAGTGACTTCTCCCAGTTTTCTTTGTTATATTTAGTGCCAGTTTATAAGGAAGTGACGATTTAGTTCTCTTTGACTCGTAAGGTAGAAATGGTGCTTATTCGCAAACGTTATTGAGACATTCTAAATTGGCAAATTTTGATGAAAACCTGGATACTGAGCATTGATTTCAGCTTTTTTTACATTCACTGTGCCACATTATTGGTAATATATTACATAAATATATAAAAGGCTAAGTACCACAACAAGGCTGTTGAAGAGGATGGATTTGTGATATGAATTCAAGAAGCAGAAATTTTGATACATTAGGTTAAAAATATATAACATTTTCCTTTGAACTGAGTACAAATACTATGAAATGTCAATTTTGAATCCATGTTCAATTTGAACCTCCTTTTCACTATGTATGACCAGAAGTCATTTATTTCTAATAGAGAGCACTACAGGATCTTTGTACAGTTTCAATCATATGTGTATGCAGAATTTTAAACATGTTATTGTTTCATAATTATTATTATTTCATAATTTACATTCATTAGCACTAGAAACGCTTTCTTTCATACATATTGACGGCATTTTGAGGATTGTATTCATAAATTGATTAATCTTTCATTTTTGAAACTTCCATGAAAAGCCTGGCTTATACTGTGTGACGTTCATCTGATTTCTGAATAATAATGTGTTTATTTCCCACTTATATTGTGAGCAGTCAAGTTTTAGCTTGACGATGAAACATATATTGTGAGCACATAAATCCTGAATTTTGGGTTTACATTGTAAGCGATTTACTCAAACAGTGAGAGCTGGTTTTAAATAAAAACATAGCTGCCCAGCTTAACTGCAGTGAAATGCAACAATCATACAGACATAGTGGACAGGTGGCTTCCATACACCTTACATGACTGAATGGCATCACTTCCTGCCTCTAGAGGCTTTGAGTATACAGGCGTCTCTCAGGCTTCCTTAAAAACAATATCTTATTAGCATCATTCCTTAAACACACACACACTCGTGCACATGTAAGCTCCACCCTCGCTCTAATACAACCCATCTCTTGTTTTTAATTGGCTCTCATTAGAAGTGAAACTGCTGTTGTAGCTCAGCAAGTCTCCAGAAATGTTAGTTAATCGTGAAATGTGTTAGAAAGCCAGCAATTACTTGCAGATGACATGCGAGAGCAGAGCCGTGCTGGCCGATTTGATGACTCCCCTGTTCGGCCGAGATGACTGTTTGTTTAGGCTGCAGGGATCCAAAGGGATGAGCACTGTTCAGTTTAACATAAAAAAACAACCTAAAACAAAAAACAGGTTCCTTATAAACAGCCTCTGTGTTTTGGCAGACCTGCAGAAACAGGGATGATTAATTCACATGTCTGTCAGTGCTGTAGGGTATTCAAATAAAAGATTTCAGAGCTGGGGATATTATCAGACTCTTTTTTTTCTTTGTCTTTTACTTTTCTTTTTTAAATTTCTTTTCTTTTTTATTTACTTTAAGTTAACTTTTTTGTCAATTTACTAATTTTTTCCTTTAACCACACGTGCTCTCTCCCAAAAAAATTTTTTTACGGTCACACACTTATCTGTGTTCATATTAGCTATATTGTCTTTTATACCATGCATCTTTGTCTGTACAGGTGAGCCAGCGCTAGCAAAGGAGAACAACTGCCTGAATGCAGCCAAGGCCTGCAACCTAAACGACACCTGTAAGAAATACCGGTCGGCTTATATAAGCCCCTGCACCAGCCGAGTTTCAACGGCTGAAGTCTGCAACAAAAGGAAGTGCCACAAGGCCCTGCGGCAGTTCTTCGACAAGGTGCCGCCCAAGCACAGCTACGGTATGCTCTTCTGCTCCTGTCCTCTAGGAGATCAGCTGGCTTGTTCTGAGCGCAGACGCCAGACCATCGTACCAGCCTGTTCATATGAGGACAAGGAGAAGCCCAACTGCCTAGCACTGCAAGGGTCCTGCAAGACCAACTACATCTGCAGGTCTGAGCAAAAAGCAACTCATTTATCTTAAAATATTATTCTCGTGTGCATGTTCTTAATAATGTTAAAGAAATGAAGTTAGATGAATAAATCAATAGCACTTTACAATATGTTTATATTAGTTAATGTTAGTTAACAACATTAGTTGCAACAAGGTGTCCTTGCTGTACGGTGTAATTATACATTTAATTAATGAGTAATAATAATTAACCTCGTGTACTTGCTAGGGTTGCTTGTTAGGGTAACTTGCATGTAATTATGCATAATTTATTGTTATTTTAATAGTAAGCATGTATAATGTTTAACAAGAACATCTTAAAATATAAGCGTTTCCAGCATTTATTAATATTATGAGGGTAAATTCAACATCTACTAATACATTGTTCAAATATTCAAAGGTGGTATATATTTTTAGATGTATTTTTTTGTAGGTTTTTATTTTCATATATTTGGATTTAATGTTCACTTAAGTTGTTATGAGATAAAATAAATAATAAATAATAAATAAAATAAAAATAAAATATATTTAAATATTTGATTCTAACAAGTTATAGTAGTAGTTCTATTAACATATAATTGCCTTTTTTTATTGCACGTGATAAACTTATGGAATTAAGAACTGCCATTTAAAAACAATGTACAATATAATAAATATACTCATTTCTAATGATGTAAAAAATACATTTATAATAAAATATAATGTAACCGAACTATTTCACTAGCAGTCTCAAAACACAAAGTTAAGAACAGTTGACTATCCTTTTCTTTCTGCCTCTTACACACACACACAATTACATACAAATGCATCCACACTTCATGGCAACACTTATCTTGTGTGCATTAACACATGGCAGTGCAAAATGAGCTATTTAGAGGTGTTAAGAAATGCCTCACTGAATCTGAGAAGATCACAACATGCCATCTGTAATAACACATATTCGCCAATGGGGACAGACATGGTCATGAGCAGCTACACTGCATCTATTGGGAAATAAAGCATTCATTAGAGTAAGGCAGGAGAACGCATCGCCAGGACAATCGTGGTGATTATTGAAGTCTAGCAATAAAAACTGCAGCCTTAAATCTGGTTTGTGCGAGAAGGAGGCAACCCCAGAGTCCGTTAAGTGGCTTGTTAAGGATTCATTAGCACAACGTGGATGTAGTTTTGCCAAGTAAACGTCTTTAGGCACAGAGAGTGCGACAGCTAATGACCCTGCTCAATCAGAAGAGCCACCGCTCGGCATTCTGGGGGCACACTCAGACACTCATACAAATAAATGGAATATATTTGCACTTGCGCTCCAGGTCTGTACAGTTCACATGCTCTATTCTGGTCATTTTTTCCTCATTATATGTCTTTCTTGCTGCATCCATCCTGTTCTTGTACCCATGATTATTTTGAAGCCAGGTGTAGCCCCTAGCTGTAGGAAGGTGGAGTTGTGCAGAGATCCCTTACTAGTTCCACACCATGTTGTCCTAGGAGACATTCATTTACACATTCCCTCTCCGTTCTTAACACTGCCACAGACTGCTACTGAGTGTCTTCCGACACTTTTAACAGCCAAGAACTGTGTGTGTAGGATGCTTTTCAAACAGATTTGGCAACATATGTTTTCTTTTATTTGTAATGGACCGTATTTAATTATAAAGTGGTGTCATTGTATTAAAATAGATGTCAGGAAGCGATGAGAATTATGAAATATGAAATGTGTGTGTGTGTGTGTGGTGTTTTAGGTCTCGTCTGGCTGATTTCTTCACTAACTGTCACCCTGAGCCCCGCTCTCTCTCTGGCTGTCTGAAGGAGAATTACGCTGACTGCTTGCTGTCGTACTCTGGCCTCATTGGTGAGTATGCCCTGTAACATATATTTATTTATACATTTTTTTTAATAATAATATGGCCAATTTAATATTAGGGTTTTGGGGAATAGTTGCACTGTTCAATTTATGACATAAACCTATAAACTACTGCTGTCACATCCAAAATAAAAGTTTTTATTTATATGTGTTTGTGTACTGTTTATATTTATTTTGCATACATATAAAAGCACAAGCATACAATATATATATATTAAACATTATTATGTCTAATATAAAATCAAAGAATATATATATATATATATTTTTTTTTTTTTTATTTTATATTAGACATAATAATGTTTAATATATAAAATATTATAACATTTATAATATTATAGTATATAATATTTTATATAATATATCAATTTATATAATACATGCATGTGTTTGCATTTATATATAGGTCTACATAATAAATATACACAGAACACACATTATGTAAAACAAAAACTTTTAATTTGGATGCGTTTAATCATAATTAATCATTTGCCAGCAATACTAAAAAAAATAAATTTATTTTTGAATTATGTTAATATAATACATTTTATATTAATGCATAGTCATGAGGAACACACAAACACCAACCTGTTACAAACTGATGATTTAGTGATACAATTTAGTGTCTCATTAACTAGAACTGACTTCTACTAGTCTTCATACAATCCACTGTGATATATATAGAGAGAGAAAGCCTTAGTAAACACATGTTTGTTCTCTAGTTCTTTTTTTGAATATTGTTTGCACTGGATGTCTTCCCAAAGTCATGTGTAGCAGCACACAGAAACAGCAGCTGGACACAAGGGAATACAGCAGTGCAGCTATTAATTTGTGATTAGCTCCTGTTGTTTTTCTACCAGTGGGAGACTGTTTCTCTGTGTGCTAACACTGTCACATCCCCACAGTACAGCTTTTATGATGCACACTGCACCAAAACTATTTTTAAGAAAGCTCAGTGAGAACAAGACCTGAAGATGACAAGGGTTTAGGGTTTAAGGGTTTTGATGTCTACTAAATCAGGTTTTTAAAACATATTTAAGTAAATTGCAATTATGTATTAGCCTGGCTTCCACGACTACAAAGCTCATAGGAGCTTAGCAGGGCCAAGCTACCTTACTACAGTACCCGCCTTCTAGGAGACGGGTTTAACCTGCTTCCATTAGATGCCTCTGTATGCTACTAGACGAATCTACAACCAATCAGACCACTCATCCCGATGACTTCTGCGTAGTGATGGAACCTGAAGCCTCCGTAACCAATTGTAGCTAGCTTCATTAAAGCAGTAGGAAAATATCGCCAAGCGATTTCTGACGGTTTTGCCAGATTAATTTGAGAGTAGCTGGTATTTACAGTCATTCAGTGATTATTTTTGAAGAGTTTAAAAAGCAATTGAGCATCGCAGAACTGCTGCGTCAATGCGTTACACCCGCCTCAGTCGTGCCGGGGTGGAGGAGCTCATTTCTCATTGGTTCCCACTTTTTTGGGAACAGAAATGCTCTAAAACGGCAGCTTTGTCAGACTAACTTTGCTCGCAAAATTGAATGAAGCGTCACAGGAAGTATGGGCGGGCCCAGGCAAATTATGCATGAAATTGATACATTAATTTTCAAAACGCAACATGTCCTTTTGTTTTTCAGGCACAGTGATGACCCCAAATTATCTGCGTTCACCCAAGATCAGCGTGTCTCCATTCTGTGACTGCAGCAGCAGCGGCAACAGCAAAGAGGAGTGTGACAGATTCACCGAGTTCTTCACTGACAACGCCTGTCTGCGTGAGTTACTCATCCTGTCAGAGAAAATCTGAAGCAGACCCGCTGATTTACAGGTGTAGTTTGTAAATATAGCAGTCAAGATTTGAAGTGGATCAAACCCTTTCATCAAAGTTGTCCTAAAACCTAAAAAGGAAAATGCGTTCTTGTCTTTAAAAAACTTTTTTGACCCACTTCAAAAGTTGACTACTGTTCCTGATCCTGTCCCCCAACTATAATAATAAAGGCAAAAAAAAAGTTCAACAAAATTTGTTTAAGAAAAAGAAAATAGGTTTAGTGCCTAAAGAGTGTTATAAGTGTTATCTGTTAGAGTTATAAATTATGCTTATCAAGTCTAATACCCATTTTCTGACTGAAGTTTAAATTTAAACTTTGCTGACTTAATCGGACAATCGCTCCCCATATCCTCTCTTAGCTTCTTTCTGTCTTGTTTTCTCTTCCTTTAAACTGTATGCCTCCATCCGTGCCATTTTCTTCCTAACTGTCCATTTATCTCACTCTCTCTCTCTGATCTGGTTTGCTCTGACCTTCTCTTCAGACTCCAGCAAGTTGTTTTCTGCGGCTTTTAGCTATCCGCCTGTCAGCCCATTTTTACCTCTGCCTTTTAAAAGCCTCTTCCATCTTCCTATTATGTACACTTCTTTCTCTTACACTTTCTCCCCATATATCTTTTGCTCGCTACACTTCTCTTGACTGCACCGAGTGTTTTGTTCCCATGCACTCACTGAATGGTAATAGCAAAAAGCGAGCTTTCAGGGAGGGCTTGTGAAAGTCCTAGAAGTACTACGAAAAATGTGTAGTACTGAAAGAGATCCACGCAGGGGTCAGGTGATGCCACTACTCAAACCTCTATACTGAGCACTTGAACTAAGTTTCTTGTGGTGAAATAGATCACATAGGCAGAAGGTCATGTCACTAATTATGCCATTTTTAACAGTCCTGCGTCAATGGGAATGCACAGAAAAAAAAAAGATTCAGAAATTGTGTTTTGTAAAAAAACAAAAAACAAAAAAAACAGGTTTGCTGAGCTTGTTTTTTAAGGGCTCCATTATTTTGGAAAATAAAAATTATTATAGTTTTTTGACATTTACATTGCAGTTAAAAAAAAAGAAAACCATATATTCAATTACAGTAAGTCACAACTTAATAATATTTTCTGAAATTATAGTATTCTACTATTCCTGTTATACAGTATACAATATTTGCTGTTGTAGTTGTGCAGCAGCTGTTTCTTTAAAATGGCTGTTTAAAATTGTGTAAGTAGCTTGTTAGGGCTGCAGCTATCGAATATTTTAGTAATCGAGTATTCTACAGAAAATGCCATTGAATAATCGAGTAATCGGATAAAATGTTTTTGCTTAATTAAAGAGCAATATTAAATATGCAAGAGAAAATAAGAGAG
>JAUCNO010001312.1:0-10858 GCA_032353835.1 Enteromius viviparus
TAATTATACTTTTACTTAAGTATATATTTTGCAGGGTAGTTGTACTTTTACTTAAGTACTAAACTTATGTACTTCCTTCACCACTGGTTTTAAATGAGTAAAAAATCTTACTGACAACTCGATAAACGTTTCTTGGGGGAACGCAAATATATTTGCAAAAGATTAAAAAAATAATAATAATAATAATTCCATTCACCCAGAATTTTCCCACCATCATGTCACTTAAAGGGCCTCCATAAAAACCTAGGATAGTAGTAAAATAAAAATTAAAAATTAAAATCACAACTAATTAGTATTTGCAGTCAAAGCAATTCATCTTTAATAATCAATAACACCAATAAAATAAATATCTTCATAATGAAAACAGGACACAATCACATAGATACTGCACACATGCAGCCTGAGCAGTTTTGACTGAACTTGTACAATTAAATTAACTTAAATTTTTTGACTTGTATAATTTCGAAATATTTTTTAGCAAAAACAGAATCTTCTGACTTAAATTTTTTCCCTTAAAGTGGAACTGAAAATTTTAATGTAAATAAAATTTTGTTTAATCATGATTAGCCAAGAAAAATCATCTATCATCTCCATTTGGATTTTAAAAATAAAAAGTGTTTACAGCTTCATTTAAATGTCTCAGATGTTCATTTTTATAGGATTAAAAGAGGTTTAATACCACCTCAGATTTGGCATTGTGAACAAAATTATCAACATGAACAAAACACAGCTCTATGCTACAGTACCACTTCAAACATTTCCTCTTCTCTCCAGGGAAATTTAAAGAGCCTCTGAATAGCAGCACCTGAAGTCGGTGTACGAGGTCAGACTGTGTGGTCAATAACTCAATCAAAGCAAAAAAAAAGAATCCCCTCGGCTTTTATGTGCATAAAGTGGTTGCTTTTGAGTCTGCAACAACTTTTCATTTGACAGGGTAGACTAATCAATATCCAGGTCTGCAGACACTGACTGTACAGCTCTCTGGAGAGGTCTTTTGAGTGTCCACATACTAACAAGACTTTTCACATAAAGTCAAGCTACAGGTCTGTCCTATCCCATTGTGAGGTATGACCCAACTTTGAGGACAAAGATAGATAATGAGTAAAGCAACCAAAGAGCTGCATGTTGCTACTGATTCAGAGTAAACAGGAATGAAAAGAAATAGCTCTGGCCAAGAAGGAGTAATATTGCACGACAAGAGTTTAGAGGAGAACGCATGGAAAAAGAAGCCATTTGTGTACAATAGATTACACTGTACAACCATTATGTGTGTTTATATTAGGCTGCATGCATGTATGTATGAATGCAGTAACATAGTATGGTCCAATCGGCAAATTTTGATGTTTGGTCAAGACCAAGACCTTTTGCATCGCTTTTTTGATGATCAAGGTACCCCTTTTCAGTCACTTTTCGGCGCGAAGGGTCCTCAGTTGTTTAGTTTAATTTAATGGTTTGCATGCATGTATAAATTTATTATACGATTGATTACTTTTATTGGAAACCCCACCACACCCCAACCCTAAACCTACCCACCTCTGAACAATATAAACACACACACACAGAAGAAGAAGAGAGTAAAACACAAGGTTTTAATCACTGAAAATGATCCCGCTCCGTTAACGCGTATACTCTTGTCCGGTAGCATGACACAATTAATCATGAGACAAGCAAGAACCAATGGCATTTCTCAACCAACGTTGACGTAAGGATTCTTGTAGCTGCATTTTTTGAAATTGCACGACTTGACTGTGGTTGTATCTGCCCGTTATATCCTGTGTTTTATTGACAGATGGTAGGTTTAGGAGCAGGGGTTGGGTTACGTCCTCAAAATGTGTAAATAATATCATTTAAATTAAACTGTTTTGACTGTTTACATAAAAAAAAGTAATCACATCCCTTACATATATGCAATAATGCCATTGCTTGTACCCAATATTTCTTTTAATTATGATACAATTATAAAAATTATTGCATCGGCATATTGCCGCTAAGGGTTTCGTATTTAAAACAACTGAGCACCCTTCATGTCAAAAAGTGACTAAAAAGGGGTACATTGAGCTCCAATAAGTGACGCAAAAAGGGTCTTGACCAAACGTCAAAATGTGACGACTTGTAAGTGAGAATGCGTTGACAAAAAAGAAGCATCCCCACATTCCACTTTTCCCACTATATAAGGTCATTTACATATAGTATATTTTCAGAAATGTATACTGGTAACTAATGGTTTTTAAAGATAAATTCTTCCAGTCTCATGTATACGCGTACAGTACACATTCTAAATTATTAACACTAAGACTAAAACATTAATATGTGATGGGACACAAGCAGAGTTAATCACACAAAGCCAAGTGTCTGAAAGTTTTCGTGAAATTTCAGTTGATGATTCAGTTTACAAACTGATGCACCACTGATTTTTTTAACTGCCAAGTTACTGAACTGCTTACAGTATGTGCATATAGGTATGCAAGCAAGCAGATGATCATTTGCATTAAAGAAGCAGCAGAAATTGTCTTTTAATAAGTCATTACACAATTGCTTCTTCATAGTTCAAGTTCATAATAACATAATAACACTTCACCTAGTGAAAAAAAACCATCTATTTAATTTTGGCTGAAATGTTTCTTTTTGTTGCCATTAAAGATGTACCTCTCTGCTACAGTAAATGTTATTCTGTCTAATACTAAAACATGTAGACGAAAATATATGAGTTTTCTTTTTTAAACCATTGGCAGATTTAGTTTTACATTAGCCTTAATGAACCAGAGCAGCAAAGCTTTAATTTGACTCTGGTAATTAATGCACCACTGATTCAGCGTGACCATAAGGGCTTCCACAGTTGACATCCTATTCACTTTTGTGTATTTGTGTGTGCATGTGTGTTTATTTGGTCGTCTCGACGCCACCAAGGTCTCCAGATGTGTAGATAATTGTAAAAATTTTTAAGGGAATGGAACCAATTAAGATTTGAAGCAGATAAAGTCTCAGTCTCCCTTGGCCGTCAGATGCTCTCAGAATAAAAAAAAGATTTAGTTCAATTCCCATTAGCATGGTGTCCTCATACTAGAGTAGTATTTGAACTATTTTACAAAAGTGATTTATTGTACATACATAAGTGTTACAGAAATATGCAAAAGTCACATCACATACTAATGCCAGACTGAGTTTGTTTCCAATGCCTGTTAAAGGTGTATTTACATCAACAGGCAAATCTTAAATATACGCCATTATAACAACAAGCTGTTGCATTGACAATCTCAGCAGGAAAGTAAAATTATCCCTCATGGAAATGAGTGAAATCTCCTCTCGCCCGCCTGTTGTCTCACAGCAGGTAGCAGAACACATGATATATTTCATATGTGATTTACACAATTTAACTTTGATGGAAAGTCCACAGGCAGCTGGTACTCCACTTAAGAATTCATTCCAGTCTTTCTGCGCTTGCAATAATATGCTAGGTAGCTAATTTGCCAAACAATAAATCAAGAGCTGACAGTGTTTTACAAAACACCAACAGTGGAAAAACTTAGCAATAAGCAGGTCTGTCACTCAAAGTTCCCAAACTGAAATCTGCAATTTGGTATCTGCATGCTTCATCTATCATATTTAAGCCAGACGTCTATTAGTCTGCTGTAACTCGTTGGAGATAAGCTCTCATCTAATTGCCCGCACCCTTAAGTGCTTCACATCACTGATGACAGCATAGCCATCTGCATTTTAATGCGCTATCATGATAAAATAAATGGTGTGAGGTCCTATATGCTGTTGAGTTGGTCTGAAGTCAGTTTGAGTTGAATTTTGACAGCTATTAATGGTCCAAAAGTAATATTCTTGACTGAAACCAAACCAAACATTGAGGACATTTCTGACCAAAAAGCCCATGTTCTTATTTTAGAGTGACCTTTGTTTTGATTGATATACTACTACTTTTATTCTACAAGAATTTAGTACACTGATCAAAGGTGTCAGGAAAGAAAGACATCTTAATAAATTGTTTTTAAAATTAGTTCGGTCATCTAATCATGATTAATTGGATCCAAAATTTAAAAAAATCTTTACGTAATAAGTGTGTGTGTACTGTGTATATTTATTTTTTATATTTATTACAGTATATATAGTGGGTACAGAAAGTATTCAGACTCTTGGCTAGATCTGTGCATTGCCACAATTCTGTCTGAGCTCTTCAGGCAGTTCCTCATGATTCTCATTTGCCTTGGCATGCATTGTGAGCTGTAAGGTCTTATTTAGAAAGGTGTGTGGCTTTCCTAATCAAGTCCAATCAGTACAATCAAACACAGCTGGACTCAAATGAAGGTGTAGAACTGTCTCAAGGACGATCAGAAGAAATGGACAGCACCTGAGTTAAATATATGACTGTCACAGCAAAGGGTCTAAATACTTAGGACCATGTGCTATTTCAGTTTGTCTTTTTTTATTAATCTGCAAAAATGTCAACAATTCTGTGTTTTTCTGTCAATATGGGGTGCTGTGTGTACATTAATGAGGGGAAAAAATTAACTTAAATGATTTAAGCAAATTGCTGCAATAGAACAAAAAATTTAATATTTAATGGGGTCTAAATACTTTCCGTACATATATATATATATTTATAAATATATTCCGTTCATGTATATATTTAATTTCATATATTTGTATGTATTCCTATGCATATATTTATTTTCACAAAATTTATAAAAAAAATAAATAAATAATTAAATATACACAGTATATATATAGATACATACTTATATATAGAGCATGAAAACAAAAACCTTTATTTGGGATTTAATTAATCAAAAAGAATCATTTAAAAGCACTATTTAAAATATGAAACCAGATATTTAATTTTTATTTTTATTATTATTTTATTTTAAAAACACTTTGTCTTTAGGTATTACTTAAAACTATCCTAGATTTTAAGATGTTAGTCTGTGCTTTCTCGACAAGTGCTACCAATACCAGTATCCATTTCCCCTGCTGCAGCCGGTCGATGACAGCTAGCTAAACTACATGGTGATCACCATCCATCACAGGGGTCCACGGTTATAATTCCATGTTCTATACCCCTGCTTTTCATTACTCTGACTTACGGAGTGAAAAGGGAGGCAGCGTTGAACGATCTGTGCTGTTAATTCTCTCGTCCGGTGCTCCTTTATACCCTGTTCTCTCCATCATCAAAGTAATTACAGTTCCCGTTTTCCCAAGCTGAAGGTGTAAAATTCAATCAGCAGTCAAGCAAATTTAAATCTCCAGCTCCCATATGTAGAGGCAACAGAGCACACATTATTGATTTATCTGTTAAGCCCCTTTCTGCTTGCTGTAACACTGCGTGTGCATAACTACATAGACATTCCCTTCCTATTCTCGTCATTTCCAAAACAATAAATTATTCACTGTGCAAAGCAGAAAAAAAGCAGTTTTTACTGTGCTCAAATATTATTTCAAGGATTTTTAACCATAAGTCTTGAGTTAAATGCTCTCTCAGGTCATTTTGTTAAACATGAATATTGTATATTGAAAATACATGTAACTATTGGGGGTTTTGAGCAGTGGAATTGGTACAATTTTCTAACATGACATCCGATAAGATACACAAAAGTAATGATAATACAATAAAAGTAGCATGCTTTTCCAATATACTAAACTATAGTGGCCGGTGCAAGTAGGTAAATAAATAAATAAATTGGTGCTGACAAAGGATTAATTGCATCCAAAATAAAGGTTTTTCTTTACATAAAATATTTTTATGTACTGTGTATATTTATTAAGTATATATAAATAAATAAACACATGCATGTATATATTTAATGAAAATGTGATATGTTTATATATTTATATACAATATCAAATATAAGAAAATAAATATATAAATGCATGTACATGTAAAAACGTATAAAATATATACGGTACGTGTTTGTTTTAATATAAACACAGCATAAACATATACATTTTGTAAATAAAAACTTGGATGCGATTAATCACGATTAATCGTTTGACAGCACTAAAATAAATAAATATTCTGTATGTAAACAACACCATAATATATAAATTTAAAACAAACTAAAAGTTTCTGTAACACTTTATAATAACTACATACTATGAATCATTAGTTAAGCATTAGTAAAGACTTTATTCATCCTTTATGAAGCATCGTTCCAACATTATTAAGCATTAGTAAACAGTTTACAGGTTCAGCTGTTTTTGAGCATACATACAAGTAATGTTTAATAATAGTATTTTCATACTTTATTAATGCTCAATTTATCATTCATAAATTATTAAGTTATTTACAAAACAGTTATTTAGGAGCTGGCAGTGTTTAATTAAACCATTTAGAAAGTCTATTATTTAAATTTACATTTATGAACCTATTAGTTAGACACATGATAATAGTTGCTCAGTGTGTTAATAAATGCTTTATTTACAAATTACTGCTGTTATTCATGTTTAATTCAGGTAGTTAATAAGAATTTAGAAGTTGCTGTCTGTTTTTGTGAGCAATTCAAATGTACAGTTGTAAAATTTTTTGCATCTTGTAATGAGTAGTTCTGTATGAGTTGTGTTTGCTTATTTGTTCTGTTAGGAAGATAACTGAGCCTTTAAATCTCCTTTGAAATAGATATGCCTTTAAATAAAGAATAAGGCATTTATAGCAGTATTTATAAACTGCTTACTAATGACTATTAATGTTAGAACAATGGTTTATAAAGGATGAACTGACTATTTACTAATGCTTACTTAATTATTCATAGCATGTAGTTATTATAAAGTGTTACCGTCAAATTGAAGAACTACAATAACTAAAGCTAAAAACAAAACTAAATGAAAATTTTGATTATTATAATTAAATTGATATAAATACAAATAAAATTAAACCAGACAATATATAAGAACAATATTATTATCAGCATCATCCTTATAATTAAAGAAAACAATTCTTAGGTACTGTAAATCTATTGTTTTCTATTACAAGATACATTAACAAATGTCACTTGCTAATACTTGTTGTTGTGGAATGAACGAAGAGTTCATTTTAAATCTTTAAAAATCCTACAAATCCTTTTTTTTTGCATCTTTCTTTTTTTCATTTAACATTTATACAATATTAGTAACAAAAGTTTAGTATTTTACAGAGTTGTAATGTCACTTGTCAGGAGCTGGCTTTTTTTAATGCTGACTGAAAGCACAAGTAAAAGGGGGTTGGAAAAGTATAACAAAGAGCTAAAAGGAAAAATTTTACTCAATAGGTCAAAACTCTTTTTCAATGAAAAGGGTGAGCCAAACAGAGAGTGGGCACAACCTTATAAAACTGCTGTGATAAAGTGAAATGCATTTCTTGCAAGGTGTAAGAAATGCCCCATGCTGCTCTAAGCAACTGCCTAGCTCATGGCTGGAAATCAGTTTGACACAGTCTATCTAATATGAACTTGCAGAGTTAAACAAAAGATGAAACATGTTCTTCTGCATGATAAATATATATATATATACACATACATACTGTACATACACACACACACCCCTTGACCAGCTATCAAATACCCAAAAGCCCTTACTATGGTTTAGGCTGGTTTTCTCAACTGGGACACACAACATAAAACATTGTCAGCTAAACTGCATATTCACTGTATAAGTAGTTGGGGCTAATGTTATTGTATTGCTAAAATAAAGTGCGTTTATCTTCATCTCTTTCTCCCTGAGAGATTCATTTAGGAGAGCTGTGGTGCTTGAGGTGTCGTGTTTTTTCTTCTTGTGTCTGCCATGGCAAAAACAATGACTCATCCTGGATGTCCAGCAAACAACTTCCACTCTGTCAGCAGCCTCTGTCGCTCTCTCCTGTTACACGGTTTCCATTTCCAAAGCCCATACTCCTGCTCAGCTTACAGGACAGGAAGACTACAAGTGCCATGTAAATAATATTACTGTCTTTCTCATTTGCAGGAACAAAAAAACATGAAAAAAAAACAAAACTATAAAATGGAAATTAGACCAAAAGACTGACAAGGCAGCAATAAAATACACACGAGGAACGAACATCACAACGTTAACAAGACCTGAATACAACAGAAAGACAACGGTATTTAAACACATACAAATCAAGACTAAAGTGAGGGCAGGTTTAAAACAGATGAGACAATGAAACTAAATAAGGGTGAAACCAAAAGGACACAGACAGAGGGGGAGACAAGACCAGACAGAAACGGAATGTAACATTACACCCCCCTCCCGGAAAGGAGTAACATCAACACCGCCGTGGTTAACATCATTCGGGCACACAGGGGGCGCAGCATCTGGAGTACACCTAGGAGAGCACACGGGATGCGCGGCAGACACAGGGGGGCGCACAGGCAGCGCAGCAGACTCTGGAGGTTCGGGCTATGACAGCAGGTCCTCCTCCACCATAAGCTCTGGTGGGTCGGGCCACGACAGCAGGTCCTCCTCCACCATAGGCTTTGGTGGGTCGGACCACGACAGCGGATCCTTCTCCACCATAGGCTCTGGTGGGTTGGGCCACGACAGCAGGTCCTCCTCCACCATAGGCTCTGGTGGGTCGGGCCACAATAACAAGTCTTTCTCTACGATTGATTCTAGTAGGTCGGGCCACGGTGGCAGGTCCTGAACTATTGGCTCAGACGGGTCAAAACACGACAGGCTCAGGTGGGTCGGGCCACAGCAGTGAATCATCCACCAGCATTGGCTCTGGTGGGTCAGGCCACGACAACAGATCCTCCTCCTCCAGTGGCTCCGGTCGGTTGGGCCACGGTGGGAGGTCCTCCTCCACCACTGGCTCTAGTAGTGGCAGGGGCAGTATGTCAGGCTCTGGCAGTGACAGCGGTAGCTGGGCCGGCTCAGGCAGCGGCAGCGGGGCAGAATCGGGCAGTGGTAACATGATAGGCTCTAGTTCAGCCAGTGGTAGCATGACAGGCTTTGGCTCGGGCAGTGGTAGCGGCGTTAGCAGCGTGACAGTGGCGCTGACAGCGTAGCAGACGCTGGCTGGAGCTGTGGCAGTAGGGAAGAAGCGGCGTCCGTCTCCTCGGCCACCATCTTGTTCGCCAGCTCGAAAATCTCCCGTATCTTACGTGCTTCCTCCCACAAAGCAAACGGGAAAGGCACGCTCCAGAACGCGAAAGCCCCACTCTGCATTCCATGCAGTGAAAGCGAGACCGGAGCTGCGTCTCGCAGATCAAGACGGCGAGTAGATTTAGGCGGCGGACCACGCCGAATCGCGAGCCGACTACCAGGCAGGGAGATCCGCCGAGACGAACCGGAGTCAGCGGCATGGAATGCAGAGTGGGGCTTCCAAGGTCCCGAGCGTGCCTTTCCCGATTGCTTTGCGGGAGGAAGCACGTAAGATACGGGAGATTTTCGAGCTGGCGAACAAGATGGTGGCCGAGGAGACGGACGCCGTCTCCTTGGCCACCAAAGGCTGACGAGGCAGCAATAAAATACACACACGAGGAACGAACATCACAATGTTAACAAGACCTGAATACAACAGAAAGACAACAGTATTTAAACACATACAAATCAAGACAGACCAGACAGAAACGGAATGTAACATCAGGGCCTTGCCAGTGTTAATTATTTGGCATTCAACAGGACAGTGAAAAGCCTCATGGCTTTCATCCAAAATATTATTAAATTATTACAATAAAAATCTAAGCTAAGAGCTATAATTTTAAGACCTCACATCCCATACAAAATTGACAAAACAAAGCAGAGACTGAACGGATTAATAAGTGATCTACTTATAGAGCTCGTTTCAGTATATGTTTGTCTTAAAATTGCCTCTTCAGCTTGTCTCTGCTGCTGTTCTCTCAGAAGGAGAGCCTGTGAATCTGAGCCCATTACAGCTCTGGGCTGTTGATTTACTACAGTCCTGACTAAGAGTGCCGCACGCTTCTGTGTGTGCAGGCACGTGTTGCACTCCACTGATACTTGGCCAGCTGTTTGCCCACGGTAAGGCCTTTGCAAGAGAGAAGAACCATAGAGAATTCCATTAATCTAAAAAGCAGTGCTCTGCTGGTAAGCCATATCTGTATAGAAAGAAAACATCTTTCATAGGGTAAAGTCTATGAGATTGAGTCATAGTTTAAAAACCGATACATATACTGTAAGCAGCCCTCCCTAACATTACACTGCAAACATACTTAGATTGCGTCCAGATGTACAGTATACTAGTGAGGGCCCAACACTAAATATTTTTTCTACTAACTTGGTTGAGCAAGTGGTTAAAATTTTTTTAGCAGCAAAAATTTGAGATATTGTATTAATTTGTGTATATGTGTCTATATTCCACAAAAAGTCGATTCACGATTTTTATCCCGATTCTTTTTCAAGTTGTTTTTTTTTTAATTTAAATTACAGAGCTAGGGGTGGGCGATATGGCAAAAAATATCCTATTAATCCTATTGATTCTTTGCCATTGATAATATTTTGCAAGTTGTCTGAGCTGTACAGACAAACTAATTAGCCTTTTTTTATTAAAAACAAAGCCTTTCAAGGTAACAAAGTATAAAATAAAGAAGGGCAGATATTTAGGCCACAACGAACAAAGATAAAAATTGTTGTCATTTTATCTTTGTTATTCGAACAGATACACATTAAAAATAAACATAATATGAACAAAACAAACAGTGCTTTTATTTTTCAGGAAGAGTAGGTGTATTCAGCAGTATTGAATTAACGAACATGAAAGGTGAAACACTACATATTTCTACACTGCATTCATCATTTACTCACTCTCAGCTCATTTTTATCTGAATGGGTTTTTTTTGTTTTTTTTTTGTTGAACATTTTATTAAATACAATGAGGACCAGCTACTGTTTGGTTACTCAAAATATCTTATTTTGTGTTTAGCAC
>JAUCNO010001313.1:0-19671 GCA_032353835.1 Enteromius viviparus
ATAAACCTGTTTTAAGAGACTTGTTAAACAATATTAGCAACCCTTAAAATGGCATAATAGGGGCACTTTAAAGTTTTAATTCTGATGGTTAGGACTTGAATCCAATTCTGTCCAACTTAATTAAAATGTTTGTCACCAAAAAGAGAAAAAGAAAACAAAAAGAAAAATACATGTATTTATTTTTATTGTTTTTATTTTATTGTTTAATTGTTCAGTTATAGGCATTCTTAAGAATATCTTAATATTAATACTTCTAATATTTTATAAAGTCAAACAGTTTTGGAACAACATTAGTGTGTGTAAATGATGACAGGTTTTCTATTTTACTCTTTACTTTATTTAATTAAGCTCACTGTGTTTCTTTATTGAGCGAAAGAGGTAGATTTTTTTTTATTTAAAACCACACAAGCACATGCTTGACTGATACACAACTGAGTAAATGAGATGCAAATACTACGCTGATGCATTTGCATGTATTTTGTTTACAGAAAAGCTTTTTCCATCTGATCTTTGTGGCGCGCAAAATAAGAACAATCCCCCCGCTTGCAGACTTGGCCAAAGATGACATTTCGTCTGTTCCTAAATCAGATTTCATGTCAAGCAGAAACAAAACACACACCACAACAAAGGAGACACTTTGCATAATTCAGCAGTGTGTCTGTGTGTTTGGAGGAAAATTTGGTTGCTTTGAAAGGCATTTATCAATTTACTCACAAATACTTCAGGAGCGCAACAGGGGAGCTTAATTTGTGCTGTGCTGCCGATGTGCTGCCGATCTGATTCAATTCTCACCGGGACTCCACAAACAGTCCCTGCCCATGTCCTCCTTGACCTTCCCATCAGTCTGTTGGAGCTAAGAAGGCACAAGAACAGAGCCGCCTGGTGTCTGCATTTGAGCCTTTTGTATTCAGAATGTGTGCTGTGGAAATGCTGGGACAGCGAAAACACAACGTGTTGAGAAAAACAAGAGCACTGAGGTTTAGCACTAATTGAGAAAGGCAAAACAAGTAAACATGCCGGCAAATCAATGTCGAGGCAAAGAGCTCAAAAGCTTTAGAAATCGGTTTCGATATTTACAACTCTCTCTTGTTTTTTTTTTTCCACTCACAGTTTGGCTTGGTTTAACTTCAAATTTCACTGGATGTGTCTGTACTAGGCCAGATTCAAACAGCAACAGAATTTAATCCACATTGGCCATAGTAGTCGGACCTGTAACCGGAAGGTCGTGGGTTTGGCAGGGATTGTGGGTGGGGTTAGTGAATAACCAGCGGTCTCTTCACCTTCAATAGCATGACTGAGGTGAGACACATTCCCCCAACACTGCTCCCCCGGGCACCGCAGCACTGCTCCGGGTGTGTGTTCACGGTGTGTGTGTGTGCATGGTTGATCACTTCTCACTGCTGTGTGTGTGCACTTGGATGGGTTAAATGCGAAGCACATACACCTAGTATGGGAAACCATACCTGGCCACTGGTCACATCCTTTCCTTTCCATTCCTTTATTTATTGGAGTGAGGAGCACATGCATATTACTATATATTAGGACTCACAACCTTTTTAAAGGCATTAAACCCCTGTTGTTTGAACCAAACGGGGCAGCATGGCTGTCTTTCACATAGTACTGTATATGTTTGAATAAAAGAGCCACTTGTGTGTGCTGTGCTGGGTGCTTTTGAAACACTGGTTTAAACCTTGACCAATCTTTTTATTTATTTATTTTTTTAACCAATGAGTTCAGCAAATGAGTTGCATTGAGTGATTTTTTTTTTAAATTCCTATAAACCTTAGATCCTAGATCAAGCTGTTTCACAACTCACGCAACTCACTTTCAAAACAGTCTTATGAGTTTTGACTATACTGAAGGTTTTTTATTGTCCCAGAAGGAATTTTGTCAACTGATCAATTAATATTTTGTTAAACAATAGTACAATCCTACTCCTACAATCCTACTAAAATCATCAAAAAAAAAAAAGTAGTAGATATCCGTTATTTGCATTTAATAAATTTTTTATAAAACATTTACAACTGATTGGTAAGAGGTGTTTTATGCATGATTCTTGCATTTGGGTTTCGGCTAAATTTAAGAATTCTTAAAGACCAGTTAAAGAAAAAACAAGGAGCAAATTGTAGAGAACACAATTCATTAATATGTTCTCACGTAAACATCTAATGTATTAAGAAAAACACTTTCTGGTCACACTGCACAAAAGTGATGTTTTCCAGTACAAATAAGTGACAGATGTTTTCTAAGAAATTGATCAAAGTGCAGTGGGCTCATAACCCATCGACATGTATGTTCTAGTTTTTTGCATGAACTCAAATTGAAGGCCTCTTATCTTCATAAGTAAATGATTCAAGAATGTTTAAACCTTGATTTAAAAATGATCTAATTTGAGAATGGGAACAATTAAGACTTTTTAAGACCTACAGAAACTCTGATTGGTATTGTTTTTTTCATGTGTTGTTTCAGTAAGGATGTACCAGACGTACCCGTTTTCTGACTTTTGGTGTCCTGTCCCTGACAGGATCTATCACAGATCTACAATACATTTAACATGCTTTAGACAGGCTGCTGGTTACCAGAGCAATCATACTGGAATAAGGTATGTACATGTGGCATCGAGCTTACCTGGTCTCATGGCATAAACGTACCTTGGTGCACTTTTAAAGGAGACACAGAATATGTACCAATATGTACATACTATATCGCAACCGTTTCCAAAAGAAACTCCAACACCTTTAATTCCTTTTCACGCAAATTTACAGAATTTCAATTAGTAAAGTATAATAATATTCTCGCACAATTACTTGAAGAATAACTTGTGACTTCAAAACATTATTATCCAACATGATAGAATATTACAGAACCTCTTAGTGACAGTGTCTGGATGTTTAACATAACAGAAACACAGCATTCAGGGTTTTAGTGTCACTCAGTGGACATTTCTCTTTGAAACTACGATTTTATACAAAAAGTGCAGAGAGGTACATATTTTATTGAGACCAGGTTGCATCAAGCCCCAATCAGTCCTGTAATGTCTTCCTTCTTATATCAGGTGACTATTTTTTTTCTAATTTATTTTATAACTAGTTATTTTTAGAAGGACAAAGTCTGTTTTGTGTTGTCCATTAAGTTTCAGTAAGGTTTCAATTAACAAGATCTCATTAGGTTGAAGCTCTTGAGGGGAATCTCATCTGTATTATGATTATAATCAAAGATGAGAGCTTGTGTCATCTTTATTCTAACCCATCTATTTAACCTATGCTGTAGTCTTTAGTCTTTCATTACGCGTATGTACTGCTGCGGGCTGTTATTCACCTTTTCCCTTCACTCCTCCCTCATCTCTGATATCAAACTCAGCTGCCCTGAATGGATACTTAACCTGCGCACACCAACCGGCCTGTCATATCACATCACAAGTGTCCTGTAGCAATGTTCTGGAAGTGGATTATCAGGTGACAAATACAGCAGATGACATCACTTCCTGCTAGGCTTGTTGTCATTGCCATAATGCATGAAATTTCCAGGATGGGGCTTTTATATTACATACAGTATATTCACACATTTGCCAGGTCTTTCTGTATTATGCATTTTTATATTTTTGTGAATGTGCCATTAACATTTCTTTAAGAAGACAATATGCAAAAGAGTTCCAGAATCTGAATTTATTTTAATATAAAAAATATATACTATTTTATATATTTACCATTTTATATATTACCAGTTTGACATCATCAATAAAAAAAAATATATAAATTTATTATATAGTTCACCAGACTGATCTTACTGCAAATTTGTACATATTTTACCAGGTGGCTAATTCTTACAACCTCACTCGTACAAATTCATCATTTTTTTAAAATTGGCAATTCATATAAAATTGGCCAAATGGCCTACACTTAACTCCACCCCTAAACCTACCCGTCACTGTTGTTTTAGACAAATCATACAAGTGAGGTCATATGAATTCGTACAAATTAGCCACCTCATAAAACACGTACAGATTGGTCATGCATCTGTTGGTCGTGAGACTGAGTGTTGGGTTCTATGGAATTCAGGATTATGATTGGTCAGACTTTAAAATAAAAAAAATAACATTAAGCATACAGTGTAGTTAAAAGGCATTATATGCAGTCAGATCAATAATCTTGATCAGTGAAGAAAATAAAACATTTTTTATTTTATTATACTTATATTACATGCCTCTTTGGAATATTTGATTCCGATAGGTCAGCTGCAAGGAACATAATTTAATAAAATTATATATGATCTGCCAACTGATTTCCCGCATAGCTGTGTTCATTTGTTCTCTCTGCTATCACTTCAAAGTCTCTTTATTCTCACATAATAGAGTAATTTTAACTCAAATCAATATTTAATGTCCATTTATTTATTTATGTGCTAAGTAGCTGTGTTATAAGTGGGATAATGTGGAGTCAGATGGTCATTATTGCAAAATAAACCTTTTCAGGGTGATGGTTTGCTTCACTGCAGGGTCCTCGTCTCCCTGTCGGGTTTATTTTGCGATAATGACTTGCTGATGGCACATTATCTCTTGTTTAGCCTTATCGTCCTCTTCAAGAAATCATATCGGCGCACAGCTCTAAATATATAATGCATAGAGACATGGCAAAACGTGTGAACATGTCATACAATATCCCCAATGCAAACATAAACAAAGACAAATGCCTCTGCTTTCCGCTTTGTTCTGGCACACTGAAAATGAACGTTATGAATGAATATGATCGCGTTTGGCACCTCAATCTCTTATTTTGTTCTTGGTGTTCCGACTTTGGTCATCATCCAATTGAAAGCCTAGGGAGAGTGCAAGACATTATTCATTTCCTCTTTGTGCTTAACACATTAGCATGATGATTACAGCTCATTTTCAGTCACACATTCAAAACACACAGCATCTTTTGGCAGCCAATGAAAACGGGCTCCGAACAAAACAAAACGCAAGATGCTGCTATCCTTTGGGCTCATGTTTATTCTCCGTGCTTTAACTTCAGGCCGCTTCAGTTGGCACCCGCCGTGCTTGGGAACCAACCTAAATCTACACATTATCATAACCTTAATATTGTTGAAAGAGGTGAAGCTTTATATTTCACTTGACTCAAGATAACCTCGCCTTTAGCTAGTCTCTCCCGCTGGGGTTATGCATATGCTGGCGTTCTTTGCTCTCATACATGATGCATTAGGTGCCTTCACAGCAAGGTGAAATGGGAGAGAGGTGGATGAATCTCATGTCGTTATAGTGGAAATTAAATTTAATGGTTTAAACTGCAGCAGGTTTAACCTGTCAGATATTACAGTTAAAGAGCTAACACAGTATTATTATTGAACGTGCAATGCTGTCATCAAAGCTGTTCGTTTGAAATGTTAATGTAGTGTCATTGTTTATATGAAATAGCTTGATTTAAATGGTTCAGTTGCATTGAATATGGTGTGCAGGCTTTGGATTGCCAATGTGAATTCTCAGTTCAAATGCAAAACCAATGAATGAAATAATAATTTGAATACATAGTGCACTAGTGTTTTCAAAAACAAGTAGAAAATACACATGAGAAACATGTTTGCTGTTGCAGTCATTATCATTAACAACTTGTTTCTCTCATTTATGGATTAATGTGTGTTTTTAACAGTTTTGACTACAGAGTCTAGTCTAAGAAATCACACAGAACAAAATAGCAAGCATATGAAGCTAGCCAATGTGCAAATAGCATTAAATAAGTGTAACATTTTACAAAAATATATTTATTGATTTGAAATGCACGCCTAAATAGATGATGTTTTATACATTTTTTGCAAACTTTTTTATAAACAGAACAGTGTGTTAGAACCACATTTTATGTGCACATTCCTACATATGCTAATGAGTTCACGTTGCATCATTAGACAGTGGTTGCTGCTCTTGTTGTCTTTGTATACAGGGTAAAAATAAACTGAGGATGAGAGAGGTGTTGGACAGGAAGCCTTTTTTCAAGCGTCCTTCTCTAGAGAGAGAGAACTATCACTCCATTCTCACATCATTACAAACTGAGATGGTTTTTCATCTTAAATTCGTTCTCATGAGACTAAATGTGTGCAAGAGAGACGCCAGTTTTCCTGCAGCATGGCGTTTGTGCTCTCACACCTTTAGAGGGTAGTAATTACATGCTGCATCGAATATGGAAAAAAAGTGTAAATCTGTCTTCTGTTAATAGCTTATACTCCAGAGACGTCCTGACACCAAACTAGATCACAGCTAAAGTGAAAGTCCATTCCTGTAATATCTGGAGATTTGTGGAATAATTAGTTTCGCTTACTAAGTCAAGCATCGCTGTTAACACTGCTTAGATTTAGGATTATGGATTTGTTCAAATCACTAACCCTGAGTACTTAACTTGTAGCTTGTTCTTCACCATTTCTTCTATGGACATGAATGAAACCCCAAATCAGGCTTGTCCAAGAGATGTGTGCTGGTACTTGTGCAAAAAAAAAAAAAAAAAAAAAAAAAAAAAAAAAAAAAATTCAATCTTTATCTAAAGCTCCCTTTCCACCATCAGGGTGCAGGTGCTCAATCTGAAGTCATTTCCACTGCAGAAATGTTGCTTATGGTGTGAAAAAAATAAATAAAAAATTGCTCAGCATTGGTTGTGAAGCCTGCTGCTTTCAAACCAGCAATTGATATTGTTGGAAAAATTGCATAATGCCACAGGTAATCATGTTCCCATATATATTATGTTGCACACTGCATTGTAAAAAATGAAAAGTGGAGAAAACTTGAAAGTTTAAGGCAACCAGCTTAAGTAGATTATTGAGTTTTCTCAACTTTTTCTTGTATAGACTCTATAATAAATAGCACTGATATATAATATTCCGTTTATACAAAAAAAGCTATTTAAAGTTTAAAATATATAGTAATTAAATATGTAAAATTAAAAATAACTGTGTGTGTGTGTGTATATATATATAATAGCATATTTGAATATATCACCAGATTTACAGATGTGTCAGTGCAAACCATCTTTTGGTGTTAAAATAGTACTGTCAGGAAATATGGCTGGTGAACAGTGGAGAATTAGCGCTATAGTGGACATTTTTGCACCTGACTTGATTTGTAGGAGTTTGTGCTCATCAAATTACAAGTGTTTTTGCCGTTATTTAATGCCTAAAAAGCATGTCTTAAAGTGTTAGTTCTCCTAAAAAAAAAAAAGAAAATTCAGTAGCAAAATGATCATATTAATGGTGTTTGTAGTTAAATTCTAGTTTTTGGTGCATGGCTGACATTATAAATGAACTTCAGGGAGAAACTGCTACACAAATGTAGGTGGCAGATAGATGGCCAGAATGATGGCTAACAAAACTTACTTCTTGCTAAACCAGGCCATTTTTGCTTCTGATGAGTCATCATTTTTAAGTAGTTGCATGGGTTTCATTTGGAGAATTGATGTGCTGCATCTCCCTCTCTTGTCTCTCGTTATCTGGAGGTGGACATAGCCCAACTCGTCCTTGTGTAAATACCATAAACGAGCAAGAGCTGTAAGCAGGATAAGATGAATATACGCCTTCATTCACTTTCTTTGTTTAATTAGGTTACGTTTACTTGTATAATATGTTCTGTTAAAAGGTTCACTGAAAATATGTAGCAGCTGACTGTAATTTTGAATTGCTATCATTATTCATTTTGAAAACTTTTATGTGCCTCAGAGTGCACTTAAAATTTGCTCTATACAATGTTGATAGATTTGAGACTGCATGGATCATGGCTTATCATTAAAAATTTAGTACATAAAATGATGTGCATTACATTATTTATTCATACTGTATGTTAACTTTAATTTAGTAGTTTTAACATTATTTTAATTATTAAATTTTAATAAAAAAATATTTTTTATATAGTTTATTTTATACATCACCGACATTTTTATTAGAATTTATTTTAATAAATGCCTTCAAATGATTCCATTATTATAATATCTTTATATATGTAGCTGTATACAGTATATGAATTGATTAGATGCATGACATAATAAATGTGTTAATGATTTATTTTAATTTAATTTTATGACTACTGCAAGTGAGATACAGTAGATGATGGTTTGACTGGTTAACATGGCCTTGTCAGCCCCTGCTAGTACAAAAATAATCTTTCTTCATTGATGGCCGTTCAGTTTAAGACAATGTCTAACTAAATTTTGTATGCAAGCACCATATAAATTGCTAATATTTCATTATATTGTAAATGTTTTACCAGCACCCCATTGTCATTTGCCACACTCTTTAAAGCGTGAAATTGGCCTTTCTTATGCACTTTTGCGTAATTTGTTTTTCTCCTATATATTCCGCTCGTGTCTTAAAGAATCCAGAGCCTTGAAAAGACAGCATTGTTTAAGTAGAGATTGCGGTGTGGGATTCTGGAAATGTCCCCCAGTAATTTCATCCCAGAGGATGAAGGCCACAGAGGGACGGATGTTTTCCTCTCAAGGGATTATGGGAGAGCAAGCTCCCAACTCTCTAACTCCTCCATTTCATCTTTCTAGGTCACACTGATAAGCCCAATATGCTGCTAATACATCTCATTAAAGAGATGGGGATTTGTCATAGACAAGAGTGCCTGCGCTAAATGTTTTCTACCAGTTCACGGGTCCAATAGGGAGCTAAATGTCAACATTTTCGCATTAATGTTGTTTCTTAATTGTGAGTTGCTCAGATTGTGTGAGCACACCACTTTCTATTTTAATATTCTATTGAATTTATGTGCTGGTCTTATCTTCTATTAGACAGTTTATAAAACCATTAATGCAAAGTTTTCACTTCATGTCTTAATTCTAACATTATTCTTCATTTTATAAAATACTCACAATTATTTGTAACCCGTTTGACTGACTTTCTTCCAAGAAGAAAAAATGGTAAACTTTGTAAAAGTCTGCCATACCTTTTTGAATAAATGCTACTTTAAATGCCAACACAAGCATATTTATTTTCTAAAAAAGTTTTAGATGTGAAAAGGCACTGCAGAACTGCATCTGATTTTGTGTTTTCTTCTCAATGTAGAAGAATCAGTTTTTACAGCCAAGCAATGTAATTCCCATCCAATGATCAGCATGCAATTGATAGCCTAGCTCATTCTCTGACTATTGATTACTCATCGACAGTCATTCCTCTGGATAATGTTGAGTATATTTAGTGTACCATGTTCATGTATCTCTGTTCTTGTTTTCTGTTCAACAGATGGCAAATGAATGATATCAAAACCAAGTGCATCAGCACAATTTCACTGACAGTTGGTTGATTATGATACATGTAGCAGAACTAATTCATACAGTAATTGTGTCTGTATTAAAATGAGTACATGCACCCCTCTTGTTGCTGTTCAAAACAAAATAGGCTTACTTTAGCACTGCCTGAATACATTACACTGTCACTCATGAGCAGATTCACTAAACAGTATTTCTAGTTAAACCAGGTGCTAAATGCATTGAAACAGCAATATGAGTTAATTGTTAGTTCAGCGTATTTGTGACTACTTCCTATTCAAATTAGACTCATAGATTGCACCTAACTCAGGCACAATTAACGTCACACTATTATCATTGAATATTATTTTACTGCTGGTGAATATTTGCAAACATTCAGCTCTTCATAACAAGTTAATTGTGGATTATTGTGATGTTTTTATCAGCTGTTTGGACTCTCACTCTGATGAAACCCACTTCTCCAAATCATTTATGGTGAAAAAAATAGTCATCTTCATTTTAGATCCTCTGAGGGTGAGGAAACTTTTATCAAATATAAATTTTTAGGTGAATTATTGCTTGAAATGATTTGCATTGTTTTTTTTTTTTGTGAACAGGAAGTAAACAATACAAACAGTGCATGCAATTAGTTTTTAGTGCATTCCCCAGTGAATCTACCCAGGCTCACGGTACTTATTCGTGGCAGGGACACATTTATTTAGTTATTTTCATAAGTCCAGCATGTTTTTTTAAAATAAGATGCATCCAATTGAAATGCATTAGTTTAAAAAAATGTGTTGGACTTACGAAAATAATGAAATAAACGTGTCCCTTACACGAATAAATAGATTAAATTGTATTACGTGACTAAATTACAAACTACCGTGAGACTGGGTTGAGTGAATAACACACGGCAAAAACTGCCTATAGAGGCACACATTTTATGTAGTGGGCCATAAGCATGTTGTGCCAAGAGGACTGAGATGAATTTCCTCAGGAATAATTTTGTTATAATTTAAGATTCTGCTCATACTAGCACAAAAGTAAATAATTTTATAACCCAGCTGTTTGGATTTAAATCTTTTATAATTAGAATTCTTGGAACATCTTTTTTTTTTTTTTCCATAAACCTAAATTAATCACGTCACTTCTGTCAAGCGGTGATCAATGCCCAATAATAAAATATTTTTTATTGCATATTCTTCATGGTTAATTTCAGAAGGACTTCTGTCCCAAAAGCTTTTAAGCTTTTAACCAAAGCAGTGTAAGGAGCTTATCGCAATGTTCACTTAAGTTCCCTTAAAGTTTTTTTTTTCTTCACATTGATTGCTTTACTCTCCACTCATAATCTTTCTTTTGCCAGATTCATTCAAGTGGGGATTTAAGAGCTGCTTCTGCAAATCTGGAAGGAGAGATGCCATGTTCCTTCATCATGTCACGTGTTGAAGACATTTGATTCTGATCCGCTTGGTCTGGCCGTCTTATTACATTCCTTCATCTTCAGCCACCATCATTTCCTTATTAAAATCTTACAAATATCACACAGTTCAAAAAAGTTCAACCCACCAGACATGGCCCTCAATTTTCTGTAAATGCAAATCTTTTTTTTTTTTTTTTTTTTTCATATGCGCCTTTTTTATTTTTAATCACAATGCAAAAAAACAAAACAAACAAAAAAAACATTTTATTGCTAATTCAGCAATGTACTGAATATCTGATATTTACTGAAACCAAGATATTTTTAATTATTAATTGGTGTTATTCAACTTTTCGGTTTACTTGTCTGTAATATAAAAGTTGGTTTATTATTCTCGATAAGCTTTAAAGCAGAATTCCTTTGTGGTGGATGATAACCATTTAACTTAATATATATTTATTCTTGGATGCTTACTTGTCGAAATATCAGTAGTGGAAAGAGATAAACGGGATCAGAAAATAACATTATTTAACATTTATGCATTGAGCAGGCACTTTTATCCAAGCAACTTACAGTAGAGAAACAAAAAAAAAAATTGTCACAAAGCCAACTATATTCTTAATATACAGACCTTAATCTATGACAAAAAAATGAATAAATTAAGTAAATGTAGGGCAGGATTTGATTTTTCTAGCCTAACAGCTAAATATTTAAACTGCCTTCACGTTCAACAAAGTTTTCTTCTGATGAACAGGAGGAGGAGTAGGGGGGTTGACTTGGCAAAACATGCCAGTTATACAAAACTTCTCGATTTATATAAACAAATCAAAGGGAACTTTTTCAAAAGACCAAATGTTTCGGTAATCCAAGTTAAAACTGCCGCGTTGCCAGTTCTTAGACTTACAGTCAAAGACGGCTCACTAATAATACATCGAAACTATGAAGTCCTGTCCCAATAAAGCCAAAGACAGTTGGTAGTGCTCCATTTACTACAGCTAACTTTGCAATGATGGTTAGTAACTGAATGCATGTTATCTGGATTAACAGGATTACAAAAATTAAGGACCTGTAATTAAATTGTTACATTAGAAAATACTCATAATCAGACTACCGTTTAATTTATTGCTTACACAGTAATTTTCATGCTTACTTGTGGCGAAGCGCGGAGGCATACTCAGGAGTGTGACAATAATAATCCTTTTAAAAATCCACAAAGAAACAAACCTTAATACCTGAAAAACAAAGGCAGAGGCGGAGCAGATGGTGCCAGCGACCGATGGGGAGACGGGGATCCAGAAGGCCACGGTGAAGTCGGAGTGACAGAGGACTGAGGCGGAGCTGGAGGGAGGGAGAAGCCTGACAGAGCCAGAGGGATGGAGGGACAAGCCGGAGGAGTGGAATCCAGAGACAAATGGTCGACAACAGACCAAGGCGGAGCCAGAGGGCGTGATGTAGCCTGGCGGAGCTGGTGGACTTACGGGCCACGGTGGAAAGGAAGGAGCTAGGGGCCATGGTGGAGCCGACGGGTCTGAGGGCCGAGGCGGAGTCCAGGACTTGGAGGCTGGAGGCGAAGCTGAGGGATCCTCCAGCCACAGCGCCGATGGCAGCTGGCAGACCCGTGGCGAATTTAGCGCACAGGTGGTGGGCTGAGTGTGAGCAACAGGGCAGGCAGATGACAGCGGTGACGTGATCAGGAATGGGTGAGAGGGTGGGTCTTTCTATTCCATGTGTGGGTGCAGGCACTGGAGGGAGCACCTGGGAAATGAGAACTACCCCCAGTGTTCCCCAGTCTATCAAGTCCTTCTCTGCTTGCCCCAGATGTACCGCTCACTCTCAGTGGGCGGAGGAGATAGTCGGGGCAGAACAGAGTGTCCATGACGAAAAAAAAAAAAAGTAAAGTAAAAACAAAGTGGTCCAGAGAAAGACACGCCGCACACTTTAACAGTTTATGGGTCCGGTATTATGTCACGCTTGCATGTGGCGAAGCATGAGGCAGACTCAGAAGTGCGACAATAGAAATCCTTTTAATAAAAGGAAAATAATACCGGACAAACAAACACTGATCTCAAGAGAACTTAAGTTATAAAATAAAGTAGAATAAAGTTATAAAAACAAGACACACCTGATTACTATCACATTAAACAGAAGACAGAAACTAGGGGCCTGTTTCATAAACCAAGATTAGAGTATTAGCCAGGCTTATTTCAGTTAGTCTGATTTATAGCCAGTTAATTTGTATTAAAATAAGTCAGAATATCTGCTGTAAGCCCGTCTTATTTGTTAAACTTGTTTTATGGAACAGGCACCCGGTCACACAAAGCACATACTGAACAATAACAATAAAAAAAGCCCAGGCCTTGACACAACATTTCACACAATAGCAGTTCATTCATTCTCCCTAATTATTCTTGTTCATCCTTTAAAAGGTCTTTTTTCCCCCCAACATTTCTTACACCTTATTATGCTGCCTTCATGTGCTATTGGAATTGTCCAAAATGTGATTTTCCTAATCAAACATAGGACGAGAATAGCTTCTCAAGGGGGGGTGGGGGGGTAATTTATGATCTTACTAATGGTTGGATTTCAGGATCAGAGGACTGAGGTGCTGGTCAGTATGGCTGTAGTAGGCATCAGAGTCCTCAGGCAATAGTCCATGAAAGCACTGGAGGTAAAACAAGATTTAAGTAGAATTGAAGATGTTACATCAAGCTCAACCACTGATTAAATGTGGCGTAGGTGAGTGAGCGCAGGTGAGAGCAATTAATAATCAGGTGACTGAGATCGGGTGAAAGTGACTGAACTGGGATCAGTGCTGGGTGCGGGCATGACAGAATTGCACCAAGGTATGTTTATGCCATTAGACCAGCTAGGAAAGTATTATTTGAATTTGAAGTATTATTTGAAATAAATTTTAATTGAATTGAATGTTAAACTGATATTTTGGACTATAAAAATTAAAAATAATTTCACTAACCGTGATCTTGAAATTCCTACAGATGTCAGTGCTGGTTTCTCCATTAATCGTCTGTGGGATGTTGAGAACTGTACAATTAAAAACCAAATCAACCTTTCGTCATGCTGTTTACAACAGCGAATGCAAACCAAGCTAGTGTTGTGCTCTGTACATGTCATGACATGCTAGCTTGACAATGATTGGACATCTGGCCAAACCAAGGACTCCAATCACAAAAGTGGCATTGGCACAAACTGAAAATTTCAACCATGGGTGACTCGTTCCCAGGTGAGCAGATCGAAACAATGATTTCCAGCTGTGTGAGACAAATTGGTTTGAATCCTGCCGAGTTTAAGGAGGAGACCTGATTATGTGCTGCGCTGGAGAAACTCCTGCCAGCCCTGTGCCGCAGCAGCCGCAGGAATTAGATGGCGTACAAAAGTGGTCTTCCCCAATGACAGCAGCAGTTAATGAAAGAGAAAGAGGGAGGGAGAGTGAGGGAGACTGACGTGGGAGAGCAGTTGTAGCTGAAAAACAAGTTGGAGAGGTGTCTCGGAGCTCAGTGAGACCAGCGAGTGTTACACCGTAACAATGAACTGCCATGTGGAGAAACCACAAAATACTTTGTGCGGCTGTGTAATCGATACTGTAGTCACAGAGTCTCTGAAGCATTTACCCACAAAAGCTCATTTACAGCATCTCAAGTTTGCTTTTAATGGAACAGTTCACTCAAAACTGAAAAACTGCCCTTGTGTCTTTCAAATGGCTTTCGTTTCTGACTTCCATGTAACACTGCAGAAGTTATAGATGCTTCATGATAGTGAGTAAATGACATTTTTTATCCATCTCTATTTCTGTTTTACAAAAGGTTCTTTGTGGCAAAAGAAGGTATTTTAGGCTAGGTTCACACATGGCATCTTACATATTTACATTAGAATCCTATGGAATAAACTGTGTTTAAAATAGTCCTCAGCGCTTTTTACAACGACACCGGCAGTGTTTCTTTCTGCAGCTCAAAGTGTCTTTTCGAGTTGAAAAAGGTTAAAAAAAAAAAAAAAACGGCTTACGTCAAGCCTTTGGACAGTTGACCAATGACCAAGCGAGTAGCAAGATCTGTTGTTTCCATAACAACAAGAAAAAATGGAGAAGCTGCCGATAGACAAACTGTTTACTGGAGTAAATTGTTGTAAACACCATAGTGGTTCCCTCCCCATATAATGTTGTGCACCCACAAACGTCGTTGTGAATCGACATTTATAAATTATTAATTAAAATTTATTAAACCCATATACAAGCTATTAACACACACACATACACAAACACACACACACACACACATATATATATATATATATATATATATATATATGTATACAGAATATATTTATTTTTAAAAACTAACTGTAAATATAATTAAATGCATATAATACATCATATAAATCATATTAATTTATAAAATGTTTTTATTTGATTAGAAAGTTAAAGTTTGAATGGTGAGTATTCTCATTATCCATTTTACTTTGGGACGTTTTGTAAAAAACAAGTTTCGGGAGCAGCATAACGATAATCAAACACACCTGGCATCTCATTATCTAATTATCTAATCTAATCTCACCTGCCCAATCAAACCATTTCCTCCCACTATAAATAAACCCTTTTTCCTCCATTCCGCATCTAATCTTTTGTGCATCCCACCTCCTCCCCTTCTCCTCCTTTCTCACGCCTTCCCTCAGAGGGGGCAAGCAGGGCATGAGCTGGACGCCGCACCCTGCGCTCGCTAGGGTTCAAATCACTAGGGCCCGCTGTCCTCTCGGCTCAGCCCCCAGGACAGCACGCCAAATTTGCTTTATTTTGATATGAGGAAGTGCAAACTCGTGAATTTTTTTACGTTACATTGTTGCATGGTATAATTTGCATTTATGTATGTAGAGGCACATATTTCCAATGAACCTGGGTTGAAAGAAAACCATTGAGAGAAAAAAAGAAAGAGACAGACAGAAAGGATTCTTTATTGATTCATCATTGTATCCTGAGATTGGAAGTGTATTCATCTTTCAGCCATGCATCAGCTTAAATAAACTATCCTGCTCTTCTATCCCTCAGGCCACTCAGGTAGGAGCTGTCAGAGGTTGATCATACTTTGTTTTAAGAACCAAACAGGAAGCGATATCAGATCTATACTGAAGTCTAAAGTGTGGGCGAGATAGTCAAGGATAAAACGAGTGGAGCCACAGCAGAGAGCGATAGAGACAGAGAAAAAAAGGAAGAAAGCCGGCCCTGGGGAGAAACGGGTGGTGCTGGGATGACATTTTTGGGGCATTCGCTAGAGTTATGGATGAATTGTATGTGGTATCGCTCAATGGAAAGATTGCAGCAAACACACCTTCGAATCTCCACAGTGCAAGCTCTGAATCACAGTCACGACATGCCAGGAGCTTCTGGGAAAGTTAATAAAAAGCATTCGCCGTAGTCAAAGAGCTGTGAGAACAAAGTCTGTGAAATGAAGCAAAAGAGTGATGAATCAGTTAAAATTGAGGTTTCTAGTTGTTGTAGTTTGCCAAGAACTTCAAAGTTATAAAGATCTTTTTTTCCCTCTCTATATCAATACTTTCCACTCCTGGCTAAATATCTCACTTATAGTGCCTAGTGTTTCCTTTAGGTAATACAGTATATCAATAAGCATTAAGTTGGAAATAAATTGCAGACTGAAGCTATTTCAAACTCTATTGAGCTGCCTTTCTTTCTACTGCATCCTAACAGAAAACCTCATAAGTGACTCATTTGGAGCACTCTACAAAAACAGAAACTCCCACTAGTAGCTTTACTATCATAGCCGTTAAGAAATAAAAAAAAAAAAACATTATTTCTAAATGTTCCAACTGTCTAGCTTTTAAATGTTTACAAGGGGTTAGGACACAGAATTAAACTGATATGATTATCTACCTACATAAGTAGTTACTTTACAACAAAAACATACTGCAAGGTTTAAACTATACGTCTACAGTAAACATTAGGACTTGAAAACCAGACAGTTGTGGCATCACCTAACATGTGTCACTGTCCTATCAAGGAGAAGTTTCGCTGATTTTAAGTAGAGAAGAAACTAACATTGTTCTGTTTATAATCACAATTACACTGATTAAAGAATGGCTTATTTAAATTGTTGGTATGCTTTCTATGAAGAATTAATAAATAAATATAATTTTTTAAATATTTAATTAAATATCTTTAAAAAACAAAAAAATCTCTCACTTTGTCTGCCATCTTGGATCCCCCACCCTCCCCATTCCCCCACTCCCCCATTCAGGTTGTTGCAGTGCATTCTGGAATCACCCATTTATATCAATTTACATTTTAGCTTTTGCAACAAAGCTTGTGTGTTTACATCAGTTTCCAGTCTGTTGGGAAGCATAAAACATGTTATGAAGTTTCAGATATCCTGTAATTGGCCGGATAATGAATTTTTAAACATCATCTGCTGTGCCAGCAGTGCTTTCACAGAGCTTTTCTGATATTGTTTAGCGAGATAATTCCAGTTTCCTCCACTATTTGGTTTTGTTTGTCTTTGAGCACTTTGAGACACTAGATGAACGTTTCATCGTCTGCGTTTACATAACCCGACACAGCCAGTGGTGTCGCAGCCGTGATTAGATGTCCCTCATCCTCTTTTATCCCATTTTGTGTTTTGACAGATTATTTCTCAGTCTGTTATTGAATATGTGTCTGAAATCTCTGAAGGTGTTTATGGAGATGGAGACTACAGGTGTGCTAGCGTGTCTTTCCCCATTGAATGGCAAATATTGTTGACTAATAATGTTTCCTTCGAGAGAAAAAAGTGGTCCTCCTCAAAGGAAAGCTTTTCCTTCAACTATCAGGCTTTGGTCTTTATAGAGACATGAGCTCTCTAGAAAGTGTAATTATTAAGGTTTGCTTTTTTCATTCGATTGCTGTTGGTTTGTTTGACTTGTTGTAAAATATATTTGTTTTGATATATTTGATTTGATATTTGTTTTAAAATGGTGTGTTTACTTTTCATTTAATGACAAAATATTGTTCCAAATAGTTTTTTTTTTGTTTTTTGAATCATTCCGCTTTGCCATAATTGACTAATAGTGGCTTTCTTTCTTTCTTTCCACTTTAAAATAAAGTAAAAATATTATCATATTTTTAATAATTTTCATAATATTAAAATATATATTTTTAAATATAAATGTATAAATGAATAGATATGTTAACTATTAATTAATTTTACCAGTATTTATATATTTTTTAACTCAATGTGCTATGCATCCTTAAAGGGCTCATACAATCCCAGTTTTGCACAAGGTAATATAATTTTTATGGTCTTAATGGAAAGTTTGTAATCTAGTTTGTTTTTAAATCTTTCAAAGATAGTTTTTAAAAAGCAAATTTTACCCTGTCAAAAACAAGTGCTGTGTCCGAAATCGCTTACTTCCCTACTATACAGTACGCGAAAAACAGCATTCCAGGCGAGTAGTATGTCCGAATTCATAGCATTCGAAATTCAGTAGGCGAGAAGTACCCGGATGACCTACTACTTGCGGCTGAATTCTGTAGTAAGCATACCATGGACACTTTCCTATCACATAAGATTAATACTATATAGAAAGTACTGTTTTAACGGTCGAGTAGTATGTTAAATTTTAAATGTAGTACCTACTTAAGCAGTATGAAGCAGATTTCGGATGCAGCAAAGCTCTTTTGAAATCACTCTGTTCTGTGTACTTCCCCTTTAAATCTTAACGAGCTCTGCTAACTCCGCCCCTCTTTTCTGAACGCTCTCAGAGGATCTTTTTTAGCCGTATTCATAGTGAAACTAAACTTGCTTATTAGCACATTATTAGGAAAGGGGCTTTGCAAAGATTCATTAAAAGACATTATACTCAATGCTTCTGTAGGTGAGGCTGGATCATGAATGATTCTCGCGAACATAAATGCTTTCCGGTTGATCAAGGGGGCGTTTCCCTTCAGAACCAAACGTAACATTAATTTTCTGCCTTCAGTCACTTTGGGTAAATGGGGGTAAATGACTACTGCTCTGAGCCCGGTTTCTCGAAAGCTTCTTATCGCTGAGTAGTTCTTAAGTTGTACCTTAACCTCTCTCTTAACATTATGGCGCATTTCCCGAAACGTTCTTAGGCTAAGTATCTCTTAGCTAAGTCACACGTTCGTAAGGTTGGTCTAGACCAACCTTAACTCATTCTTAGCGTGTTTCAGCTCAAGACGCTAGTTGGCGCTACTGAGCAGCACATTATGGCACGTTATCAAAGTCATATTAATTATGGAATATTCTGTAATCAAGTTTAAGAATTTTATTTTATTTTATATTAGTACTAGAGTGACTTTTAAATAGCCTCTTTCATAATGTGAATAATGCATTAAAATTGCAAATCACTTTTAATATTGAACAGGTGGTAAACAATTTGGCTCTAACGCTAAGATCGCATAAAGCAGGGGTTCCCAAACTTTTCACAAAATAACCGTGCCAGTGACTCATGACCCCCACTATCCTCAGAAGTGGTTAAAATATACAAATGCTGCGCACAACGGTGCACATTGATCAATATTAACCAACGTTTCATTTCAACAAAAATAATATCCTAAGCAATAAACAGAGGAAAATTACCTACACGTTACGTGCACATGTCGGAAAGTGTTGTAAATTGATCTGCTGCTACTGACGCTTTTGATTAATCTGTAGTAATCACCTTAGGGGTCGCAATCAAACGGATAGAAATTTGAAAGGCTGATGGCTTTTGAATTTGAGGGTTTGTTTGTTTTTTAAATGTTAGTTAAAAATAAAATGTTATTTATAATAGTAAAAAAAAAAAATATTTGATTTCTTGGAAATCCTCTCGCGACCCCCACTTTGGGAATCACTGGCATAAAGGGGTAATCATGGTGGCGTCCAGAAAGCAACAGATATGGCTGCGATACAGCGTGTTCTTGTGCAAAACCAAAGATGGCGCCGTCCGTGGAGCCGTGTGGTGCATGTACATTTTTTCTTTAGGCAAAACTTCAGCCCTCTTTATATTTTGCCTGAGGTGGCTGTTTTAAAA
>JAUCNO010001313.1:28713-47141 GCA_032353835.1 Enteromius viviparus
TAGGGCACTACTATTTTTGAGAGTAATATGTAATATGTAATATATTACTTTTTTGAGTAACTAGCCCCAACACTGCTTATCACCACCTGCATTCAAAGCCACAAAACAGATTTCAGTACTTTAGTAGGTTGGTATATTAACATTATATCAGTTTATAAATTTATGGTATTTAACTTTAAATTTAACTTAAATCCATAAAACAAAAAAAGTTGTTACCATATTCTTTACAGTAGAGCTCCAGCAATCAAAGGTGCCAGTTTTCACCGTAAATTTTACAGAATTCTTTTTTTAGTGTATTACTGGATTGATGAGGCAAATTCTATGTTATGTGATGACTTTTGTTTACAGTATGACAATAATATTGTTTCTGAAAACAATACTGTTGTTGTTTTCATAGAATACCTTTTTTGAAAATTGTAATTAAAAGTCACAAAAAAAATCAACTGTTTTATATATATAATCAAAGCAGGCTTACATAAAACTGTTAGATTCTATAGCAATAAAGAACATGCTATAAATTCACACTAATAAGAAAGCTGTGGTGTGTGGAAGATACACTGAAATCATATGTTCATATGGAAACCTGTTAAAGGTCTGAAAATTTCAGTGCTTTAATTAGTATGTTGCATTGACTCCATTCATGTCTCCAAGAAAACTCTTCTACTGAACAATCATATCTGAATAATGAGCATTAATGAGCATATTAAACGTGACCGCAAAGTGCAGTTGTATGCAATCAGCCATTCATTTCAGGTAGGTCTAATTATTCATTTTTATTTTAAAAATGTCACCATGACCATACCACACCTTTAATTTTTGCTGTTGTTGTTTTGAATGGAAATAGCCTGTGTAGGGTAAAGCACTTTGAGTTAGTGAGTTAGCCTAGACTCATGTGTCATGGTTTCTGGAATACGGGAGGGTGATGAAAGTCGCGCCATACTCATTAGTAGCTTTTTTCTCCATTTGTTGCATGACTAATAGAGCTCTCTCAAATCACCCATGCACAATGCAAAGATTTCCATGCAAAATGATCTTCCCTTCTACCTTCAACAGTGAAGCTCTGCTGTTAGTGAAATGGAGATAGACTGTTGTGGTAAATATCTTTCAAGTCAGGTATTAGAGACTGACTGAAGACTGACAGTACAAGCTCTTGAACAGTAATCCATTTTATTTTCAGTGACACTCTCCATCTGTAAGCTAAAATGAAAAGGAGTGCGAAGATAAGAGAAGCATGCATCGAGTTCACTGAGGAGAGACTATGTTAAAAGGCCAGAAAGATGAATTAAAATATGGTCAGTAATAGATGGGCAATCTAATGCTGGACTGATGCTTGCTAAACACAACAATATGGTTCTGGAAATAAAATTGCATTGATAAAAAATGTATTTTCGAGAAATAAAAAAACCTTTTGGGCTTGTCATGAGCTCTGACATCAGACCATAAGTAGAAGTTTCTGTAGAAGCTGTGCTTTTTCCACAACTTTTAAAAATACATTTAATTCCCAAAACCCAAATGGATTTTTACACATATATCCACAATCCCAAAGTGAAAGCCACTAATTATAGAAGTTACCATGGATACAGGACTTGCAGCGATCTCAACAGAAGTTTCTACAGGCTAGATAATGTTAACTAACGTTGAAGAGATAGTTCAGCTAAAAATTACAATTCTGTCATCATTTACTTTCTTGTGTCGTTCCAAACCTGTATAAAATTCTGCTTAATTTTGGTTATTTTAAAGTCAAATTCTATTAACAAACCATTAACTGCAACTTTTGCCTCAAACTCCTAATTATAATAGTTAATTATTAATAGTTAGTAAAGTTGTTGTTAAGTTTATAGGATTAGGGATGTAGAATACATTCATGGAAAATATGTGCTTTATCCAGCCCAGTATCATGGCAGTTCGTACATATTTTACGAGGGGTCTAATTTGTACAAATTCACACAATCTCAAATTTGTAAAAATTCATACCATTTTTGCTAAATCATATGTATTTTTACACCTTACTCCGCCCCTAAAGCAGAACACGGTACATGTTAAATATCTTGCATTTAGACCAATATTATTCTAAATTCATACGATTTTCATCAAAAGTGATGTTAAAAAAAAGATATAAGCATTTTATTATTATGTTTTTATATGTAAGTCTCAAAGACTATGTAAGTAAATAGATTTGAACTATTGTGTGCAATACATGCATTTTACACACACACATACTGTATATACACACACACACACACACACATATATATATATATATATATATATATTTATTTTTTCTTTACTATATGGCCACCAAAATAGTTTCTTCATAATGTCTACTTTTCTGTTCCACAGAAGGAAAAAAAGCCTTACATGTTTGGAACAACGTGTAGGCGAGTAAATGATGACAGAAGTTTCGCTGTCCAGGGAGTCATTTCTCAGGCTATCCAACTACCAAAATCATTTCAGTGGTCTAAAACATTCGCTTCCTAAACACTCCCCAATTTTTTTCAGCTTTTTGAGCCAACACTCTCTCTTAACAACTTGATAACCAAGTTCATACAATCATACAACTTGGATTGCTTTTACATTTTAACTCTTCTATTGAGTGTAGTAAATGTCTTCCAAGTCTTTCATTTCTTTTTTTCTTTTTTTTTTTTCCAAAAACAGGTCTGCAGTGAAAAGGAAAAAGTACTTGGTGGCCAATTCAGATTGAATGGAAACAAGATGTATAATTGTGTACACACCACTGAGAAAAACATCTGAACTCCTGAAAATTCTAATTATGTTTATATTGTTACCATTAGATATGATACGAGTGACATATGATTTTATAACACATTGCTTTGTATGCCAATACCACAATAATTTTATTCCATTACTCTATTTCTTTCTAAAAAAAAAAGTTGATTGAGGACCTAATTATCACCTCAACTTGATTTCGCTGATTTAAGGTGAAATAAACATCTCTCACAGCTGTATTTTTGGCTTTATTGGCTCATAGCTCAAATGGAGACCAAATGTTGCTGTTTTATCACATGGCCGCCATCCAACTCAAAAGGAACACAATTTTGCTGAACATATTGCACAATATAGCCGATAAAAGACGTTTGGGACTGTTTGGGTCTCTGTGCATCAGGTTGCAGAGCTAGCTAAGTAGATAACCCTGTATTCGCAAGGGAGGCAGGAAAGCAAGGGCAACTTAACTGCCTGTTTAACAGAAATGAGGCATTTGGTCGCTGTGATAGAATTTAATGGATAGGATTCGCTTTTTCTCTTTTATCTGTTGTGATGAGTTCTGCTTAAAGGGAGAGAGAGTGGGCAGAGAGAGCAAAGCTGTCTAGTCTATGAGTTGGATGAGTTCCACGCAATGATTCATGCTCATTGTCCAGTCTAAATGCGCGAGACTCCCTAATTAAAGTGCTGCATATGCTTCCAAATCCAACAGGTCAACAGGCTCTCAGATCTCTCTGGAGCAAATCAGAGACAAAACACTGTTCGCAATTTACAGCTCTCCTTTATAGCTTACAAAAAGTTTAGAAACAAAGACTTTAAAAAAAAAAATCAATTGTTTCACACATCACGAGTCAGCTGCACATAAACTGTGTGAATCTTTCGGCACCCATATTAACAAAGTGCTAAAAGAAAGATGTTATTGATGTGCCGTTATAATTGATTTGGGTCCTTTATATATTTTGCTCTCTTGAAAGTGATTGTATCACTTAAGAATTGTTCGATTAAACCACTAAAGTTATATGGATTCATTCTTTTAATAAGGTTTTTTTTGTCTTTTTAGAGCTTGAAAGTTTTGAACCCCGTTAATGAAAACAGATTGAAACACTGTTCAAAATGTCTTTTATAGTATAACAAACTGTTTTTTTTTTTTTTGTTTTCATTTGTTTTGGGGGGGTGGTGAGCTATCCCTTTAATCCTCCTAAATTCCAGCAGATTTACTGAATAGAAACCATTTGTGTGTGTGTCACTGTGTAAATGATGTAACTTGCTGAAATACGTGCTTTCATGTGATATGTGAAGCGATAAAAGAAGTGCACTTAACTGTATTGAAAGTGCACCTGTAGTATACTTCAAATCTTCAAAGTATTTTTAAAACACCATTTTTACAACTAACAGACTACAGACTACAGTACGTAAGCAAACTTAAAGACAATACACTTTCAGGAGTTTGTTTAAACTCACAGAAGAATATCAAATTAAAAGTTATAAACTGCTGTTTCATTAATGTGTAATAACAAATAAATGTACTGTAAGATTTAAAAGTTTAACTGTTGAAAATTTAATCCCTCCAAGAAAGAGACTCCCAGAGACAATGCTTTAACTTGTCATGTCTGGCGTGAGAATGCTAAACGAAAGACTTCTCGAGGCCAGAACAGGCAATAAAAAGGTCATCCGGAAAACTGCCCCCCAGGACAATCCTGTACAGCCACCCCACATTTTACGATCTACCCCTCCCCTCACCGAGTCACCATTGCCTGCAGTCACGCAGCGTCACAGAAGTGTTACCAGGAAAAGTCACCAAAACTCAAAGTGTCATATTTTGTGAAAAGATTGCTCTTAAATTTTCGTATTTAGATTCAAGATGAAAGGGAAAAGGGTGAGTGGAAAAATGGTTTTGGTTTCACAGTAGGCATGTGTATTGTTAAAACATTATTACAAACTATTATAGATTTGAGTTTGCATCCAAGAGGTGTGTCTCCCAGCAGAGGACAAATGGTAATCCAAACAGGTGGAGGCCTAAGGCCACGTGAACTGGGGACTGCGGGAAGATCTAACAAACAAATGATCTTTTGTGTTTGAAGGTTAATGTGTGTGTGTTGGTCTGGGTATATATAAGAAAAAATTTGGATAGTTCTTCAGGTTTTTTTTCTGCGAGCTGAATGACCTCCACCCAGTTACATCTTATATGTAACCGGGTGATTTTCTGATCAGGTATGCATTATTTTCTAATAGAAATGAATTGGCTTGAGTATGATTTATTTTAATTGGAACTGAATGAAATTCTCATTTCTCAAATTATGTAATGGACCTGTGTATGCATTCTTTTAAATTGAAACTAAATGTTTAAATTATGTAATTGATTTAATATTATGTCTTAATTTATCAACGCTATGCATTATTTTAAATTAGAACTGAATGGAATTTCACATTGTGTAAATTATGTAATTGGCTGAGATAAATTTACCTGACGAATAAATTATTTCTTGAATTAATCTAGAATGTTGAAATCATTTGTGATTAATAACTTAGGCAGGTTGCCGTTATGCATACAAATGTATTGATTAGGATGCGACAAACTGGAGACTCTGAGGGTGAAGCAGTTGGCGCACTTTCGAGGGATCTCTGATTCCTGCGTATCACTAGTGCTGATAAATTCGGTAAGATTGGGTTATATAAAACAATTTCTTTGCTTTTAAGCAAGCAGTGAGCGGCTGGCGAAGGAGAGGTAACCGTCCATAATCTCTGAGCAGCATTAGTAAAGCTAACGGCATTGTATTTTCAGGCAGGACGCTGTACTGTGTCATAACGGGACTCTAAGGAAGGGACGAATGATAATTAATATCTAGAATAATCAAGTTTTCAAAATTAAGACACCTTAATTCTGAATCAACCTTTAAATCTAATAGTACAATCTAATCTTAATAATAACTTAAAATTGGATTCAGATTAAAACGAGGTAACCTCAAAAGTAAAGCGTAAGAATAAAACTTAAGAATAAAAATTAGAAACTAAAATTAAAACCCCAAACTAGAAAAACCATGTGGGGCGTTCTCTGTAGTAGCCAGGGGGTGAGACACGCAGCATTTAAATATGATGTTTATTATGTTTTTTTCAGACATACAGAACAAAACATTAACACACAAACATTAACAAACAAATGCTTCACAAAACAGCAATCTGCTTAGTCTATAGCTTGAGGCACAAAAAAAAAGACGTAGAGCTGAGTCCAGAAAACCAGTCAGAAAAGAGGGGTCCAACATTTTTCTTCCAAAAAAGCAAAATAATTTTCTTAGCGACAATCATACCATATTGGATAGGTACCCGTATCTTCGGGCTGAGAGTGTCAAGGAAATCTGAGCAGCCAAAGATTGCTATCAAAGGATCGGGGAGTAGAACACAGTTATATACCTTGACCAAAAAAAAATTAATTTTTCTATCCAAAAGCTCTACACAAAACCAAAAAAGATGTGCCAGGGTGCCCTCAGCAAGTTTACACTTATCACACATGGGGGAGACAGGAGTAAAAAGTATTACGTTTTATTTTGGAATAATGAAGTCTGTCTAAAAATATATTGAATAAGATGAAGTCTCGAATATATAGAGCATGAGTAAATGGATGAAAGACATTTAGACCAGTTAGTCTCGTTGATCTGAATTCCTAGGTTTTTTTTTTCGAAGCAACTTTCAAATGGAGGGAGGAAAAATACTTTGCTCTATGAAGACAAAACAGAAAAATCTGAGAAATTTAAATAGACACAACTCCATTAAATTTTTGCACAAAGAAGGTGAAATCTCTCACTGAGCAACAAAAAGAGGCAAATTACTTATTAATGTATAAATCCTTAACAGTGTGAATACCTTGGTTCTGCCATTCATTAAAAACTTTATCTGTAAGAGAAGGTTTAAATGTATGATTGTAACAAATAGGAGTAAGTAAGGAAGTATTTGATAACTTAACTGCTTTCTAATTTGGTACCATATTTTAATAGAGCTATTAAGGATAAAATTATTTTTAGGAACTTCTTTATTAGACAGGGGAGCTGAAAAAAGCAAAGCAGAAAGAGAAGAAGGAAACACACTTTGTTCTATTGCTAGCCAGGAGGGAATATCTGTGTGAACAATGCCTGGAAAAGAATCCCGCCAGTACATTGAAACTCTACAATTGGCTGCTCAATAATACTGGCAAAAATCAGGCAAGCCCAGACCCCCCAAAAGTTTAGGTTCATGCAAATGGGTCTTGGATATACGAGCGTTCTTAAAACCCCATATAAAAAGCATAATAATGGAATAGAGGGATTTAAAGAATGACTTAAATAAGAAAACAGGTCAATTTTGAAAAAGATAAGAATCTCTGAAGACTTACCCATTTTCACTGCATTAATGCGACCAATCATTGAAATAGGAAGTGATCTCCTGTCATGTTTCAAACTGTCTAATAAACTAAAAAAAATTAATTCAACTAAGTCCTTCGGGTTCTTAGAGACGACCACACCAAGGTATTTTAACTCATCTGGAGCCAGTTTAAATGTTATACATTGCATAAAGACTGGGTTTATATTATTGCCGAATTCGCTTTTTTGCCAATTAACAGAGTAACCTGATAAAGCACTGAATGAGTTAACTAAGTCCAACAAAGGTGGCACAGAATGCTCTGGATCTAAGAGAAATAAAAGAATGTCATCTGCATAAAGAGATATAATGTGATCATTGTGGCCTAAACTTAAGAACGGAATTTGTGGTTGATGTATAATAGCAATTGCCAAAGGTTCTATGGCAATGGCAAAGAACAGGGGTGAAAGTGGACACCACTGTCTAGTGCCCCTATGCAACTCATTGATGATGATACAACATACTGGCCAAGGAGGAAAACTTGTCTCCTACATTAAATTATTTAATGGTAGTTAAGATATACTTCCATTTGTAATGTTCCATGTCTGTCTAGTCTCGTGCTCCCCCTTGTCTTTGTATTTTTGGTTTAACCCTTGTTATGTTTGATTAGTTCATTCGTCTCACCTGTTTTCCTCAGCTGCCCTCACTTTTGCCTTTCAGTTTCTGTGTATTTAAGCCGTTGTCTTTTAAGTTCACTTTATGGTTGGTTAAAGTCTTGTTGTCCTGCACGCTGTTTTCTGGTTTTGAGTTGCTGCCTCGTCAGCTTTTGTTTTTGTGTTTTGTTAGCATTAAAATAAGTTTCTTGAACTCTCTGTGTTCGCTGATTCTTGCCGTGCTGAGAGGCACTGGCTTCTCCCGCTCACAGCGAGCCACTTCATGACACCATTCCGCGTGATAAAAAGCTTTTTCTGCATCTGGTGCAATAACTGCCAATTTAGAATCAGATTTATGTTTAGAGTAAATTATATTTAGAAAACGTCTGACATTAAAAAAGAAGAATCTATTGAGGACAAAACCGACCTGATCAGGGTGAATAATATTTGCAATACATTTGTTTAATCTAGTTGCCAAAATTTTTATTTACAAAAAACCCTTTTAAATCAGTATTAAGAAGAGAAATTGGATGCTAAGACGATGCATTAGTCTCACCTGTACCTTTCTTTAGAAGTAAAGAGATATTGGCAAAGTAGAGAGAAGGAAGAAATTCCTGGATGATTAAACATCTGCAACATAAGAGGTGCAATTTTAACTGCATATTGCTTATAAAATTCAATACAGAAGCCATCAGGGCCAGGAGACTTCCTGTTGGGGAAGGCATTAAATGCATACAAAACCTCTTGCAGTGTAATGTCAGCATTCAACATTTCTTGATCCGCCTCGCTTAATTTAGGAAGAGGAAGAGACTGAAGAAAATCTGAGATGGCTTCTGAAGATGCGGGTGTCTTGGATTCGTACAGATCTGCATCGAATTCCATAAACCGATTATTAATGTCTGTAGGATTAGTGAGAATGTGACCATCTTTATCAGCAATATGATGAATTGCTCTGCTAGCGTATGAACCTAACTGCTGAGCTAAAAGCTTATCTGGTTTATCTTGAAATGTCTTTGTTCCATTTTTAACAGCATCTTATTCACCTGTTAAAAAGTAATCTTGTTGTATTCATATTTAAGTGACATGACGCGTTTAAGAAACATGAATCCCTATATTGTTTTTCTAACTGAAATTATATGTCCCCTTAACACTACTCTAAAAGTTTCCCACAACACAGAATCACAATCCTTCACCTTTATCATTTATCTCAATAAATTCTATCATCAAATCTGAAATACGCTGGCAAAATGTCACACCTTTAATCAAGCAGGTATTAAATCTCCAATTATAACTTGTAAAATGTAAAACCTTACGAAAAAAGGCTGAATCGTCATAACTAGGGGCAAAGAGATTTAAAAAAGTAAAATGTTTGGAAGCAATTAAACCAGTGACAAGAACATACCGACTGTTTGTGTCTGTTAGCGTAGATCTGTGTTTAAACGGGACAGACTTACGAAACAATATTGCAACACCTCTGGCCCTGCACGAAAAGACTGATAAATCTGAGAAATCCTGTTTCTTTTTAAACGTTTCTGTTCATCATGTTTAATATGAGTCTCTTGCAAAAAAAAAACGATGTCAGCAGCGATAGAACTCCAATAAGAAAACACTTTAGGTGCCACAGGTGTTCCGCATTATCGCACCTTTATAAGGCTTGGACTTTTCGGCCCGACTCAGTTTTCTAAAGCATTTTTGAAAAATCATAGACCCTGCCTTTAAAATAAAAGCTTCCAAATGATACCGTAACTTATATGTCTAGGTCACTGCTTTACAGTTAGCCTATTGATTATTTACTATAACAATTGATGATGCAATTTTAGATCTTGGCCGGGTCAGCGAGGGGTGCAGAGCTGAAGAGGTTTAAACATTTTTAACATCCTGCATTATTCAAGCAGCATAAGAAACACATTGCAATATGTACCTGTACCAACCAAATGAAAATGTGTCACGGTCACGTATTAAAAGTGTGAGGCACGTTTTTTGGATTGCCAAAATGGTTTAGCATTTAATATACACTAATGAATTTCAATTTAATTGCAGTGAAAATAAAACTTAGTGCCTGAAAACAGTTTAAAATGAAGTATATTTATTTAAATTATATTATTTCCATAATAAGTGCTCTTTTTTTTGAGCATGCTGAGGTGTACTTCTTCTTCACAAGGGTAATTATATCTAGATAATTTCAGTAGTTTAAAGCTGCATGGGTTTAGGTTTTATTACCATTTTTTTGTAAATATCATTAGTTTCTTTTTGGTTTTATTCGTGTGCAATTCGAAAGTAATATTCAGTGAAACCGTTTTATTTCCTCAACAAAGCGACAAAAATGTGGCTTTCACATACAGATGCAGGATAAGTGAAACAGGATTAAACATGACAAGTGAGCCATTCATTTGAGTTTTATGCAAGAGCTGTAAAAAACTGCTCCTCAGTCAGGGTCCAATTTAAGGAGGTTTAGTAACAAGGTTTAGTCCAAATCTGCCCATCAGTTGCAATCTCTGACATCAATTGAAGTATTGTCACACCGTCACAGTCACTTGATCCAGAGCCAGCACCAGTCGAAGAGACAACCACTAATCACAAGATCACAATCACCTGACTATTAGCACCTGCTTGTAATCAACTACCTGCTACAAAAGATCGCTCAGCCAGAGGTTCGATGGCTGAGCTCAAGGTTATATGCCTTACCGATCTCTTCACCTGCTCTGTTCCCGTCTGGATCCTTTCGCTCTCACCCTGTGTGGCTGTTTGGTGGCTTGTGCAACGTGGCAAATTAACTATATTCCAAGACTATCTAAAGACTGAGTATACTTACCTCATACTTACCTGTTTGACTCTGCCTCTGTCCTCTATGAATGCTAAATACCTACCTGATCTACTTACCAGCGAAGTTCCTGTTTTAAGTTGACACTTTTATCCTCACTGCACTTTTAATTGAACCGCTGAAGAGATGTTTCTGTGTTTGTGCACAAATAAACTCACCTGTTGATTCAATCCTCTTGTTTGTGCTTTCTGAGCTTGACACCAAAAATATAGTTCTATTGAAGCTTTTGAGTCATGTATTTAAATTTGTGTGTAATTTAAATGTAATTTAAAATTCTTAATTTGCCATTATTACAAAGTGCTCCTTTTAAAAGCGTGTTAAGAAATAATAGTGAAAATGTGAACATCATGTAATAATGCAAACAATTAATTGTGCCAAAAATGATTTAGGAAAGAAAAGGAAAGGACATGTGGCCAGGTATGGTTTCCCATGTGCTGCGCCAGGGGGTTGGGGGTACGGTGCCTTGCTCAAGGGTCTCACCTCCATCGTGGTATTGAAGGTGGAGAGACCATTGGTTATTCACTCCCCCCACCTACAATCTTTGCGGGAGCTGGGGCTTGAACCCTCGACCTTTGAGTTACACGTCCAACTCCCTATTCCTATTCAGTAGGCCACGACAACCCTGACATTATTGTTAGTTATTTGTTAAATCTTAACTTTTAGTCTCACAAGCAAATGGATAATCCACAAAAGCATTGTTATTTCAGGAGTATGTAGCAGTAGTGGCTAACCAGTGAATGGCGTGAGAGAGCGACTTTATACAGTCTTTGTCATTAATTATATATAGCTCGTCTTTAGGATGCTTCCCCATGTCTGATTGAACAGACCCACCGGTAATGACAACTGAGGTCACTGTATTGACTTCTGCCTCTATCCCGCCGTGCATTGATATTCCCAAAAGCCCTCCGGCATTTTAAAGTTATTCTGATTGATTCGATTCACCATTTTCTGTTATGGTTATTATTCCATAGTAGGTTCTGGGAAAGAGAAAGAACAGGGGAAAGAGAGAATATAAAAGGAGAGAGATAGAGGTGCAGAAAACACAAGTCTAACCATGTTTAGACCATGGCTTCTTCTGTCTTTTTTCTTTTTTTTTCTCTTTTTCTCCTAGTTCTTTGAAACTAGTAAAACTTTATAAAAAGTACCCCACCTTTTGTACCCCACCAACATCCAATTTTCTATCAGTATTTACATCAGCTAAAAATGCATTTAAAATTATATATACATATATATATATATATACATATATATATATATATATACTCATACACATACACATACAGGGCTTGACATTAACTTTTTTTGCTCACCAGCAACTGTGGCTAGTGGTTTTCCAAATATACTTGCCACTCTGCATTTTCAATAGCCACAATTTTCTTGTTGGGAAATTACACCTAATATGACTGCACACAAATGTTTTGAAAGTCATTTGAGCTATTTAAAGACCATTTTCCCCTTACCATATTAAATACATGCTTAACCTTTTATAAAAAATTACTTTTTATTAATCATTTTACTTATTAAGAAGATAATATAGGGCTGTTACCAATCATATGAAATCAGTAAAAATCAATCTTTCCACTGCAGAAGAAACAGAAGTGACTGGAGCAGCATTCAGATGCATTTATGATGGAGCTGAAATATAGAACAAATGCATTTACACCACATGCAAAATTTTGACATATTATATTTTATTTAATCCATTTATAAAACACATTATTTCATGTTCGATTATTTCATGTTTTATTATTAACATTCAGCATTTAAGTTAAAATAAGTTAATTGTTGTGTTTCCTAAATGATAAAAAGAAACGTCATGACAATTTTGTCATTAATTACAAAGAAATTGCAAAGAGTAAGTAAAAATATTGAAATACCAATGAATTCTTTTTTTCTAAAATATTTCAAGCCTAATAATTCAATAATCTTTACTTTTCGCTACCTTTAGTTGCATTGCGTCAGGTTGGATTTTATTGCCATGGTTCCCTTTCGGTCGGTCACTCTGAGTCACGTCGGTGACCGACAAATAGAAATCTTGCTTCGAGATGGCAAATCTACTCTGCGTGTATATATGATGAAATTGGCATATGCAGATTAATATCCAGCTGAACCTAATCGCAGCACGAGTAAAAGTAGGTCAGCGGATTAACCATTCATTAACTTTCGCTTCGGAGCCGAGCTATATGCTGTTCCTGAGCATTTCTACTGCTTACCTAATGGAAAAGGCTGGTGTCACGGCGTTTGCAGCAGCGGTGGTTCCAGTCGAGTGGCGGACACATCTGCATTGCACTATCAGCGTTTGTGATCTGAGCGTCCATTTCCCCTCTGTGCTTCAGCCTTTACTAAAAGAGCAAAGCCTAAAGAGACAGGCTTACAGTTGGTAAGTCTTTTTAAAGATGCGTCCTTTTAAGGATGTCCTACCATCTGTGCGATCTTGGGTGCGGCCATTACCTGGCGCCGGCGGGCGCTCACACTCCCTTACGTGTCTGGGCATCAAACAGCGTTGACAGTCAGGAATTCTCCTCGGAGAACTCACACTCCGTTACCGGTGGAAGTCACCTTTGGTGCTCCCCCTGAAGACCGGATGTCTGTCGCAGCATTGGGAGGAGAGTTTGACTCTGAAGAGGAGGCGGAGGCCAGTGTGGCGTCCACTGGGCGTTCCACTGTCCCCTGTCATCCGGACCATCCGGCTCGGCTATGCGATTCAGTTCGCCCAGCATCTGCCCAGGTTCAGCGGCATTCACTTCATGTCAGTGAACGCTTCAAATGCCCCTCCCCTGCGTGCAGAGATTGCTACTGTCTTTGCGAAGAGAGCAATAGAGCCGGTCCCTCCAGCTGATATGAGGACAGGGTTTTACAGCCCATATTTCATAGTGCCCAAGAAAGGTGGTTGGTTACGACCGATCCTGGATCTGCGAGTCTTGAATCGAGCCCTTCACAGGCTTCCGTTCAAGATGTTGATGCATTGAGGTTCGCGTTCGAAGGCCTGGCATATCAGTACCGCGTTCTGCCTTTCAGGCTCTCCCTGTCGCCCGGTGTATTTACCAAAGTAGCGGCTTTTTGCAGGCTTTTTCCCGTTGTCAGACCTGACTTTTCTATGGGCAGGAGTGTCCCTAGAGCAGGTCTCTAGGCACGTTGTGGTTTACACAGATGCCTGTACCACCAGGTGGGGCGCCATGCACAACGGGATTGCAGTGTCAGGGGTGTGGACAGAACCCCATCTGCATTGGCACATCAATTGCCTAAAGCTGCTAGCAGGACGTCTGGCTCTGGGTCATCTCAAGGGACGTCTCAAGGGATGCCTCCAGGGGTGTCACATACTGGTCCGTACAGACAACACATCGGCCGTAGCATACATCAACCATCAAGGTGGTCTACGCTCCCGCTGCATGTTGCAGCTCGCCCGCCACCTCTTGCTATTGAGTCAGAAGCATCTGAGGTCGCTTCGCCCCATTCACATTCCATGTGTTTACAACCAGACAGCCAACAAGCTCTCTCGAGAAATGCTCCCTGGAGAATCGAGACTCCATCCCCTGACGGTTCAGCTGATATGGGAGAAGTTCTGAGCTGCACAGATAGACCTGTTTGCCTCCCCAGAAACCTGTCTTTGCCAGTTGTTTTACGCTCTGACCGAGGAACCTTAGGCAGAGACACCCTGGCTCACAGCTGGCCTCAGGACCTACGCAAGTATGCGTTTCCCTCAGCGAGCCTTCTAACTAAGTTCCTGTTCAAGGCCAGGGAGGACGAGGAGCAGGTCCTGCTGGTAGCCAGTTATTGGCACCCTGTGGCTCCAGCACCCAGACCTGTGGAAGCTCCAAGTCTGGCCCCTGGATGGGTCGCGGAGGTTCTAAGTGGCCTACCTCAAGGGGTAGTTGACACGATTTCTTCTGCGAGAGCACCTTTTACAAGAGCTGCCTCTGCGTTGAAATGAAACCTGTTTGTTGAGTGGTTTTCCTCTCAGAGAGAGGAGCCCCGAAGATGCCCGACCAGAGTTGTTTCTCTTTTTGCAGCAAGGGTTGGAGCGAAGGCTGTCTCCCTCCACCCTTAAAGTCTATGTGGCTGCCATTGCTGCAAACCATGACCTTGTCGATGGCTGGTACATGGGTAAGCACGATCTGGTCACCAGGTTCCTCAGGGGCGTCAGAAGTTTAAATCCTCCTCTGCCACCTACTGTACCCTCTTGGGATCTGAGGGAGTGTCCCTTTGGGCCTTTGCCAGCAGTTTAGTTAAAGTTTCTCTCAGTGAAAACTCTTCTCCTGCTTGCATTGGCCTCCATCAAGAGGATAGGGGACCTGCAAGCATTTTCGTTTGCCGATTTGTGCCTTGAGTTCCGGTCAGCTTGGCAACGATAATTCTCCGGAGTGTCCTTATCAGTAGACCCTGTCGAGTTCCTCTGTTTCCCTCGGCAGCCGGATGTTGCAGAGCTTCTGGCGCCAGGCCCTCGATGCAATAAATCTTCTCGGACGTCCCAGTGGTCCAGTAACTTAGATATCCTGTGGTCCTAGGGGTTTGGGAGACTCCCACACAACACTGGAAGGGGCAGCTTGCATGGCGTTTTCCCTATTCGTTGGTCACCGATGTGACTCGGAGTGACCGACTGAAAGTAACGTCTCGGTTTCGTATTGTAACCCTCGTTCCCTGAAGAATTGAACAGAGACATCACGTCCCACTGTCATGGATCTGTACCGCCGCTAGGGGCCATGTACACCGACTCGGCTCCTTAGCGAAAAACTAATGAATGCTTAATCCACTGACCTACTTATACTCGAGCTGTGATTCGGTGCAGCTGTATATTAATCGGCATATGCCAATTTCATTGGCGTGTTTATATACACGCAGAGTAGATTTGCCATCTCAAAGCGAAATTCCTATTCGTCGGCCACCGACGTGACGTCTCATTTCCCTTCTTCAGGGAACAAGGGTTACAATACGTAACCAAGATGTTCTGTCATGTGAAAGATACAGCTACAGCAGAAAAACAGATCAGTACTTCAGGAGTCACACGTTAAGTCATCTGATTCCCTTTACAGAAACAAAACAGAACTGCAACAACGATTTCAAATCAGACTTTGCGTTCACATACAAGAGCTGACACTGAGTCTAATGAAGTCTTATTGGCAAACAAAGAACTTTCGTCTGAAAAAGCATTCAGTCCACGACAGAGATGATTTGAACCATTAAACCATTTCGGTTTTCATCTCACTTTTCCCGTCTTTTTGATCAAGGATAAAGTGCCAAAAAAAAAAAAAATCTTTTTAAAAGAAAGTTGTCAGGAGATTCTATTTCACAAGAACCAGCATCCCAGACAAAAAGCTCTTTGCAGAGCTCTTCAAAGTCGGCTCGTAAACTCATTTGTGCCACTCCGCTGATAACATGTGGATTTGGGGATGTAATTTGATATTTTCATTTGACCTCTGATCTGGAACAGACCTCTAACCGCTCGAGCGCTTGATGTTTCAATTGCACTCTCTCTCCCTTTTTAACCCCTCTTTTCAAAACAAACAACTGATGTAATTCAACAAGTCTTAAGTAATCTCCAAAAGTGCTGTTTTTTATTTAAGCACAGTGGCAGGGTTATCGCTGATTCATAGACGGGACAGCAGCGAGGCGCGTCTTCAATTTGGTTGCTGTGAATTGGCTAGCCATTGGAGATCATTTTCTGGCTAATGTTGTGCTTCCTGGAGCTGATGGCTGTAAATTGCTCAGAGGCAGAGATGGTTATCACCCCAGAAGCTCCCGAGGGGACAGAAGACACAGGGCTGGCCCGATGGTTAAATTATACACCATTCTGACTTGTTCACATTGTGAAAGGACGATTTAGATGCGGAAATGCCACTTGTGTGAAGTCGGGGAGTTAAAGTGCTTCACAGGTGTTGGTTGGTTGGACTTCAGTTATGTGTCAGAGCAAATTTGTTTGTTAGTTATTCCATGATTTTTTCAGTCCTTCAGATCATTTATTTTACTTTTATTTATATAATATAGTGCTGAGCAACGATCAAAACAACCTACAACATCCAAAATAAAAGTTTTTGTGTATATAATATAGGTGTGTGTACTGTGTATATTTATTATAAAGACACACACATACATAACTCACCACTCAGAGACAAACGCCTGCTTCCTCGTGTTGTTGTCGCTAGAGAGTTTTGGCTCTGACTGCTACTTATTGTGCATTATTTAACTTCCTGCCTTACCATTTGCTCTTGTCCCCTGAGAGTTACAAGGCTGCTTCATATTGGACTCAGTTTGAGTGACAGATGATGGCAGGCTAGGCTTGAACCGCAGCAGCAGGGAATCATGGGAGAAAAGGGCAGCGCAGAACTGTGGTCTAGCAAAGAGGGAGCTTCAAACAGCATGAGAGCTGTGTGACTGGGCCTGTGTTTAATATAGGAATTAATGTATGCTTGGGCTGATCTTGTTCCTGTAACATTGTCAAAGACACACAAGAACCTGCACATCTGAAAAAGCAGAAAGAAAGAGGCACCTTGGACATCACAACTGGAATGTTAACTTTGCAGACTTGGTGTGAGTTTTTTTGGTTATAACACATGCAAAAGGTGTCGCCTTTATTTGTTAATAATTTGATTTTCATGTAAAATTATTTTGATAAATGTATAGACACCTTTCAATTAATTGGTAAGCACTATTTTTGGGTGTTTGCAGTTAACTGTAAATAAATATATATATTTATACATATTTATCTGACATAAAAATAAAAGCATTTGTAGTGTATATTTAATTATATCTTCTTCTGTGCATGTATTTGAGACACATACAAGCTAATGGCATATTTAACTGCCTAGACTTCGTACAACTTCTTTTTTTTTCTCCCTTGAGAAAACTGTCATTATGAATATCAGGAGAACTATATGCACCAATAACTTCTATTGGTTCTGCATGTTTACGTTCAAGAAGAAAAAAGAAGATAATTAAAACTGTAAAAAGAAAAGTAAATTAAAACAGCTGGAGGTCGCAGCTCCAGTCACTGTCAACCGTCTCTCAGAGCTCTTCTATATAAAAACGGCATAAATAAAACGATCATTTCCACACGTATGCAACAATTATTTTACTCCCAACATGAGTACTAAGCTAATTTTGCCCCAGCAGGCACAGAATAGTGAATCGGTGTGCCTTTGAAGTTTTCTGAGTGTGCTTATTAGTAGACTTGGACTCTGCTAAGGTGCTTTGCTGAGGTGATTTCACCCCAAAATCAAAGTGAGAGTATAATAAAATATATTTTCATTAAAAAATAAAGCCTATTGCTGCAGATTTTTCCAAAGTGACATTCAACCCAAATTTTCTACTTTTCAGTGTTTGTTATAGTATTGTGCGTTTTTTGTATTTTTGCCTGTTAAAGATTTAATAATGTTTTTTATTTGCATTCATAAACATTATATTCAAGTGTTTTTAGTAAACAATCATTTTAGTAAAATCCTTTTAGATAATATTATTTAAGATAATATCACTGATATATTCTGGTTATAGGATTGAAGACATTTTATTTTTTATTATTTTATTTTTGCCTGACATATAATATTAGTGCAACTGTTGAATGTGGTAATAAATAGTATATATCTTTTAAATTGTTACGAAAACAACCTGGTTAATGTGAGATTTAATGCATTTTGTGACTTTTTTTCTCTTTTGTTTTTGTGCTTCAATCAGCTTGTTGCAGATTCAATTCAATTCAATTCAAATTTATTTGTATAGCACTTTTCATGATACATATCACTGCAAAGCAGTTTTACAACCAAGCAATGTTTACAGTATATGTAGTAGTAGTTTGTACATGTACAGATGTGAGATAAAGATCAATATGACACAATAAAACAGACAGACAAGGAACATTATAAATTAGTAGCAGAGTTCGGTAGTGCTGTGTGTTGTTCCAGGGTTGGCATCAT
>JAUCNO010001313.1:47241-58783 GCA_032353835.1 Enteromius viviparus
AAGGTGGAGAGAGCGCTGGTTATTCACTAACTCCACCCACAATCCCTGCCGGACCTGGGACTCGAACCCACGACCTTCGGGTTACAGGTCCGACTCTCTATCCATTAGGCCACGACTGCCCCTGTTTAGGAGGAAACCTCATGATTCTCTTTGGAATGTTGTTCTTATGAGTCTTTGTCTGATCATTATGAGGTCCTACAATATATATTCACAGAATAAAGCCATATGGATTTAGAATGTATGATTTCAAGCAAATTGGCAAATCACAGCAGAGCACCTTATTTAAACACTGCGTTCATCTGCTTGCTTTGCTGCTTCCTCTGTATGCTGCTAACAACCCACCCCCTTCCCAATCTCCTCCTTGCTTGTCTACTTAAAACAATGTCACTCTGTTGTCATTGTTGCTTGCTCTGTTCCGGTGGGTTTATGCTACTCTACTATTCTTAAAATAGGAGGGTGCCCCTGAAATGGCTGTCATTCCCTGTCTTGGCTTTCATGGAGCTCATGGAAAGGACAGGGAACTTGGAACAGAGCCATACCACCAAATGTTTATTTGTATTTTGCAAATAAATATTTAAAATAAAATTATTAAAGTTTGTCTATGATTCTCTTTTTGACTTAAGAGTACCTGACTGAACTATTTTCACAGTGTAAAAAAAAAACACCTTTTTTAAGTAAAAGCCTTGTCCAACACTGGCTGAACGAAGGACATTCCTCACGTCCTCAACCGTCGAAAGAAAAGAAGCTTAAAGGTCTGATGAAATGTAAATGCTTCCTGATTCTGTTCTCTCTTCACCTCTCTGCTCATCCCTTGTTTCTTTCTCATTTCTCCTCCAGCTGTCAGTATTACGTTCTGGATCAGTGAGATAGGCCAGATGGCATCAAGAGCAGGGATCACCCTTTCTCTCTTTTTCTCTGTCTTCTTCCCTCTCTCTCTCTGTCTCTGTACCCTGAGCTGAACTGTGCTGGACTGTCAGTTCTCTCCTGACTTCAGCTTTCTGTGCAGGGCAGCTGAGTTCCCTCTCGGTCTCCTTTGGCGATGTGAAGGCCCTTGCCCTCTTATCATTCTGCTAGCTCCTCACTCCAGTTCATTTTCAATGCCCCTTCTCTTCTCTCTCACAGTGAGCCCTCACAGCTCACACTCGCTCTCTCGGCCTCCTACAGAGAGATCCATTGACTTGGCCCTGTAAGAAGAGTAGTACTGCGGGCTGCTGGGAGCATCTGCACACGCTGATTAATGAGCTGCTGTGCTTGGAGGCGCTAATACGCTAAAATTGGGGCAGAATTAAAGTATTGCACAGCTTCTATCAATAACGGAGACAACAAATTGGATCAGGAAATGTTTACAGGAGGTTGTGTTCCCTAACCTGGGGGTCGCCAAGTGTTCTTTTTGGAGAGCAGATTATGATTTTAAAAACAAATTCGCAATGTGAGTGATTTAGTTTTTTTCTAGCTGGGTGAGAAATATTTTTTTTGTTTCTTGTTTTTATGCATCAGGAACTGATTGGATTGGGGAAATAGACAAGTAGTCTGGCAAGATCATTCAAAAAGAAAAAAATTGGATCGAGTTATCATGGAATATTCTAAGCACATTTTTCATATAATAAAGAAATCCCTCACTAATAGTATTGTGAAACAGGGTTATTATTGCAAAATTAAAATCTAAATAAATAAATAATTTAAGTGAATTATTATAAGTAATAATAAAATAATTAAATAAAATTAATGTTAAAAGAAATAAAATATGAAAAAAATGTTGAATGCTGATTACTGCAGCTCATAAATAATACTAGGAACAGTCAATATGAGCTGTAACCCACTTTATTAAGCAGAGTAATAGTAACATACAATCAATTGAAGGTGTGAATAAGATTGATGTGTTTCATGAGAATACTGTATTTAACAGATCATATTTATTATTGTAACTGCACAGTCTAGATACCCTGTTGTCTCTGCATATCATAGGAACACACTTCCTGGACTAGACAAATGATGTGATTAAATTGGTGGAGGAAGGCCAACAAGAACTACTGGCCAGAACACCAGGGTGAACATCTTGATTGTTTCACCTCCATCTCTCACCTCCTCCACACATCACTCACTCACCTGGACACTAGAAGGGGGATATATGTTAAAATGCTCTTCATCGACTACAGCTCAGCATTTAATACCATTCCCTCCACACTCAAGCTGGAGCAGCTTGGACTCATCTCTGTGCCAGTGGATCTCTATTTTCCTAACTGGCAGACCACAGGCACTAAAGATGGGCGGACGTGTCTCAGCCTCCCTCACTCTCATCACTGTGTTCTGAGCCCCCTGCTGTACTCTTTGCACACGTATGCCTGTGTGGTCACTACCAGCTCCACCACCATCATTAATTTTGCTGATAACACCGTCATGTTCTGATCTCTAAAGATCTACCTTGGTCTCTTAGGTCACCCGTCTATGAAGTATCGCCCTTACATAGGATGGATTACACAGCAGATTCAGAGCGTGGTAGCGTTTCGACAAAATTCGAGTTCCTGAAATGGAACGGTAATTTTCTGGCAGCAGGAGCGCCAGAAAATGTCTGTTAAAAACAGTAAAAAACCTAAAAACCTTAAAAAAAAAACCATGTAATTTCTTGTTCCATAATTACAGGTTATCGCTGTAATTTTCTGTAACTATATATACTGTAAGATTCTAAAGATAACAGCCAACTTGAGCCAACTAGTCTGTTGGCGTTTGTCTGTGCGGTGTGAATTGGCCCTAACATAAACAATTGTCAGAATGCAGTAATACACCATTAAAATAGAATTATTAGAATGATAAAAAAAAAAAGCTTAAAGTTCTAATAATTACCGTTGTTATTAAATAAATAAGTACAATTTTAGCAGCTGTGGTTGCCAGAATATCTTTGTAAAAGAAAAAAAAAAAACAGAAAAGCTGTAAACATTTATGAACAAATGTAAATTTTACAGTGTAAAACTGTAATTTGCAAACAAGAAGAATTTGAATGCAAACCAGTACATCCAACAATGTTTAGTAAGTTTTGTAAACTTACTGAAAACCATAATAGTAATGCGGTTGGTAAAAGAGAGCCATGTGATCACTCAAAGCTTATCATAAGTATTACACTAATATACTAATATATATACTAATATGTAGTATATTCTAATATGTAGAAGGTCCACAGAGTCATTTAAACACATAACACCATCATGGTAACACGCATGGCACTTAAATAATACAATAAACATTAATTAAACAACAGAGGATGTACCATAAAGCCCAAATGTGCATACTGTATGTTACGTTCCATAGCACACAAGTGCAATCAATGTGCAAAATTAATTAATCAAGCAGAACTATACAGAAAAAGAATAATGTAACATGAAGTTGTCAGTAATCAGTAATATACAAGTAAGTGTGCGTGTGACTGTAATGGACTGAGGCAATCTTGCATGCATAAAAAAAAATAAAAAAAATGCTCTAAACAAAATCAAATCCAAAAGTGAAGTGCCCCTTCGAACAGTCGCCGCACTGCTCTTTAAAAAGGGACAGGTAACATGCAGCAGGTGTCCTTGATCCCGTACGGGAACAATCAGCTGAGGGGCGGAGCCCTGACATAATTTCTCTCAGAGAGGACACACACGACACATGGGCTGTTACAGCATAACTGATAACAAAAACTATTAAAAAAATCATGATTATTTAAGCAAAATACTTTCAAATGTGGAATGTCACATAGGGAAATCTGAGGAAATTAAATTTTAATTATACATTGATTTTTTACAATGCAAAATGAAACTAAAAAGATAAAATGAAAGCTATTATTAAGCTATAGGCTATATATATAATAAAATGACACTGAAAATGAATAAAATAAATGTATGCAAAGCTAAAAGCACTGCAGAGGAAGATCCTTGGGCTTTTGTTGCGAGTGCTGACCTTTCTGTGATCTGTGTGAATTGTTCTGTATTAGATCACAGTGAAGCACTTATGAAACAATGATTTATCAATAAGAATAAAAATGTTTATATTCCATTTCAAAAGCACTTATTTTCTCTATTCCATATGCATTGTTCTGTGATGTCCTCAGATTCCCCACGGTTCTCGTATGGAGTTTTCTGAAGTGTGTCAAATGGACATTGGTGAGAGTCACAGAGAAGCTGCTGCAAAAAGCCAAACATTTCTATAGGTATGTATAGCACAGTCTTGTGATAATACCTTTTTAGGTTAAAACCTTTGTCCCTTTTCACCAGGGATGCTTCATAATGAAGTAAATGGTCTGGTAGGTGATGTAGTGGCTAACTGATGCTTGATAACATCTTCACTCCTTGTTTTAAACATTAAAGTTCTTATTTTTATAACATAAGGAAGAATCAGTGTTACTGCTTTACTCAGCATATGAACTAAATTAAAAAAAAATTAGCTAACTAACAACATTATAAGATCAGCTAATTCAATTTGGGAAATGTTGTTTTGGGAACTTGATTATTATTTTTTTTTCATTTCATTAGTTTGCTTTATTCCTTTGAATCAATTTATTTTATTCTTCCTCAGCTGAAATGAAGTTTTAATAATAATAAAAATAATAATAATACATAACACTGCACTGCTATTAAGCATCCCGCTTGTTTCAGCCCAGTTCACACATCGATTGTGATCATTGGCTCCTGCTGTGATTTGTGAAGTTTTTGACTTTGCAGGGTGTGACGAGGTTAAATGCCATGCGATCTAATGCGGCTTAATGTCTTTAATAAATTAAAAAAGGTTCAAATGCTAAGAATAAATGTCTTTGACATTGGCCCTGTACTGTAAACTAGTGAGAACAAGCCTTCATTTCTGAAGAACTGATTGCAGACTGAGATGGCAATCAAACATGTATTGTACATCCAGTCGATTGCAAAATAATTATAAAAATATTTAGTGATAACTACCAGCTTGCTTGATAGACATTATCCTAGATATTTGCAATATAAGTAAATATTTATGAAATTTTTATTTGAGCTAAAATGATTTGCTAAATACCATCAAATTAAATTTTATTCCATCAAAGAATAAAATTTCAAGTACAGTAACTGCAGTTACCTTTGTTACCTTAGATGCTTTTTAATCTCGCAGTTCTGAGTTTATAGTTTACAATTCTGACTTTTATCACAATTCGAAGACGTAAACACAATTGTGAGATATAAAATTAATTGCAAGAAAACAATCTGAATTCTATGTTTATATCACACAATTCTGACTTTTTTTGTCACAGAATTTTAAGTTCTTCATCTACTCTCATTGTTTTTAGCTGATCTCTTGCAATTCTGACTTTTTCGAATTCGGTTTTAACCTCACAGCCCTGACTTTTTTCATATTTTTTATCTTTATTAATTCTGACATTTATATCTTGCAATTCTTATTTTATTTCTCAATTCACATTTTATTTTATTTCTATATTTTTTTATTCTTTTTTTTTTTATCCAAAACTCAGCAGCTCGTATTATCACCAACACCCACTCTTTCCATCACATTACCCCTATTCTGCAGCAACTTCACTGGCTTCCCATAAAATACAGAATTGAATATAAAATAATTTTGTTCACTTTCAAGGTAGTCCATAATCTTGCCCTTATCTACTTGATCTACTTCCTATTGTCTCTTCCTCTCATTCTCAGATCATCCGCTTCCATTCGCCTGGCTGTGACCTTTGCTCGTCTAGAGAGCAGAGCATTCAGTTGCTCTGTTCATATTCTGTGGAATTCCCTCCCACCTGACATCCATAATTTAGATTATCTCCCTCTCTTTTAATCTAGACTTAAAACCTATTAATACCTATTCACTAAAAGCTTATTCTCTTTTAATCCACTGTTGTCTTTTGGCAGGTGGACAACCAAAATGCCTTCTACCGCTGTGTGTACCGCTGCCGCAAGGCCCCGGATTCAACTTTAATTCAGTCTCATGTTAAAGTTGTTCATGAAACTACCGGCAGGTGGCACAAAGTTTCCAAACTGACATCAATTTTGTTTTGTTAAATAGAGATAAAATAACCAAATAAAACAATAACAACATTATAATTTAACATCCTTAGATCATAAGAAAACTAATTGGCTTTTTAGAAAAAGTAAATTCACCTATTGCGCAATTTAAATGCTAATAGCCTGTTCTTCATCAGTTGGAGAAAAAAATAAGCAAAAAGCAGCACAATGTGAGGATTCACATTACTCACGCGCAGAGCTTGTGCGAATATATTTGAAGGAGCCAGATGTTTGTTTTACACATAGGAATGCAAAATATGTTTATATTTAATATTTCATAATGTTTATGATTTACATAATTCATAATTAAGGACTTATAATGTCTATAATTAAAACTTGGTTGCGTTGCATTTTAATTATTAAAATAAGTACTGCCACTTTAAGCACGTAGGCAATGACGGTGCTAGAATCAGATTAGTGTTTTCGTTTTTTGGAAACACGGCTGACGGAGCGGGAGTCGCATGGTTTATTTGACCGTGTTGTCCTGTCAAGTTATAGACGTGCGTGTGCACGATTCAATATTTATTAAAAATATTTTGTTTTGTACTTTATTTCGTTTTTATTTTTGCATCCTGGAACACGAGTCAGCCACAAGACTCTGTGTGGAAAAGAAATGTTGGAAAGGATGTGAGGCTCGTGGAAATCGCGGACTGTATGGATAACGTGAACAAGGAACCGAAGGAAAGCCATGCAAAAAGGATGATCGGTAACTAACTGCGTGTGGAAAAAAGAAAGTTCTGGTAAGATGCAATTTGTTTCGCTATTTTTGGAAGTTTGCCAAAATGAACAAAGTTACTGGACATTTAGTTTGTGGAAAAAGAGAATTGAAGATGACAGAGAAGGCTATTGAAGAAAAGCTGCACAAGTTAATTCAATCTAGAAAGGCCAAGTTAGGACATTTAACTAGCCAAGATAACCAGGGTGAAACACTAATGGAAGACGATGTTAACGTGAACACAGTTAAACAGAAATTGCGTTTGAACTATCAAGACTCATTTGGAGAATTGAATAAGATGAATGACAGTTTAGAGCAATTAATGTATGTGGAAGGATTTCAGAAGAATCAAAGCTCTTGGTATGAGCCAAATGCAAGTCGTATACATAGATTTATTCAACATGTGGAACTGTGGATTAAAGTAGCTGAGGACCGTTCAGAACAAGCTAGGCACTGTGATGTGCTGAAGACATCCATCCGTCTGATCCTCTGCTGTGTCATCTCACTGTGTCTGCTTGAGAGTCAGGAAGCTGAATTTAAATCAAAAAGAGAAGAATTTGATTTACAAACTGCTATTGCTGCCTCTGATGCCAAATTAAGAGTTTTAGAAAATTTTGAAAATAAGCGTTCATCCCAATTGAGCCCCCCACATGCAATGACAACATTTTGATAATGATTACAACATTGCTGTGGCCTATATGAATAAAGTCTTGAACTGGACGCCTATCAGGCCAGAGGATGCAGAAGCTCTCAATGCATTTTCACTTTTTCTTACAGCTTGCCGTAATACCATGGCTCAAGTAAGTTACATGGAGGAGCTTGATAACGTCGCAAACCTCAAAATGATTGTAACAAAGCTTCCATACAAGCCATGTGATGTTTAAGAAAGATGTGACAGGAGAGTCAAGTTCATGGTGGAGTTTATTAACAAACAAGCCAAAATTGCACTTCATCCTATCTTTGGAGACAAAAAGGATAGCACAACTGCCAAAACATCTGCAACTTAACAAAGAGCAAAGAAAAGGTGTAATCAAGAAATCATTCACCACAAGTTATACACAGTTGGACAAACGGGAGACAAACACAAAGTCAAGAGAACACACAAGTTCCATGAAAACAACGCAGACGTGTCTTTTTTGTAATGGGAAGCACTCCATAGACCTGTGTGGTAAACGTAAGAAAAGTCACATGATGAAAAAAATGACTTTGTTTTGGTTGCTTGAAGCAAGGTCACATGAGCAAATTCTGCAAAGGAAAAGTGAGCTGTCAGGTGTGTTCTCTCACTCATCTTACTTTGCTGCATCTTAAGAAAAGGAACAGAGCTGTCGAATCAGAGAAGAAGACTAAAAGCAGCGAAACTCAAACAATCTTAAGTGCTTTTATTAATGCAGATTTAAAGGGTTGTGAGTTGAATGGGGCCGGGGAAGATGACTGTACACTTGCAATCATTCCTATTCAAGTCAAGAAGGGAAAAACAGTAGTGCAAACTTACGCATTCGTGGACCCGGTTAGCTCAGCTACGTTCTTTAAAGAAGCATTGATGGACGAATTGAAGCTCACTGGGAGAAAAACCAACATACTACTAAGAACCATGGATGAAGAGAAACCTGTACGTACCTACAAGGTAGTTTGTCCGGTGAAGAATTCATAGATCTTCCAGATGTCTTCACGCAAAAGTCAATACCTGTTGGAAAGGAAAACATACCACAACAAAAAGATATTGAAAGGTGAACCTATCTTAAAGACATAAACGTACCTCAAATTGAAGCCAACATTGGATTGCTTATTGGAGCAAACGTACCTAAAGCTATGGAGCCGTGGGAGGTGGTGAGCAGTGTTGGTAATGGGCCATATGCAGTTCGGACCAAGTTAGGCTGGATTGTGAATGGACCTTGGAGGGAGACCTGCAGTCATGCAGACAAGAGAAAGCCAACAAAGACAATGGTAAACAGCATATCAGTGAACAGTTTAGAAAATCTGTGGTTACAACAGTTCAAAGTGGATTTTCCAAAAGGTGGAAAACATGATGAAGTGGAAATGTCTAAAGAGGACCATCAGTTTATGGATATGGTCATGGAATCTGCTAAACTGATAGATGGGCATTACTCCTTATGTCTACCCCTCAAAAACAGGCAGGTCAACATGCCAAATAATCGCCTAATTGCTGAGCAACGAGCACACAATTTAAAGCGGAGGTTTCTCAAGAATGACTGCTTTAGACAGGAGTATACAGACTTTATGGATGATCTGATTAAAAAGGGCTATGCAGTGAAATTGTCTAATGATCAACTGAAGCACAAAGAAGGGAAAGTCTGGTATATACCCCATCACGCTGTGTACCACCCTGTCAAACAAAAATTAAGAGTTGTCTTTGACTGTGCAGCATCCTATCGAGGCACATTCCTGAATGATCAACTTCTTCAGGGTTTAGACTTGACCAGCAGTCTGATTGGGGTTGTTATTCGATTCAGACAAGAGCCTGTTGCGATTATGGCGGACGTGGAAGCAATGTTCCACCAGGTAAAGGTGTCTGATGAAGACTCTGATTTACTCAGGTTCCTCTGGTAGACGAAGGTGACTGCAATCAAGCTTTGAATGAGCACAAGATGACTGTGCATTTGTTTGGGGCCACATGTTCACCCAGTTACGCCAGTTTTGCCTTGAGGAGGTGTGCTGAAGATCAGAGTGGGCAGTTTAGAGAAGAAGTGGTTCAGACAGTCTTACAGAATTTTTACGTTGATGAATGTCTCAAGTCTGTTGATACAGAGGAGGCAGCCATATTAATGTGTCAGGATCTTATGAAAATCTGTGCTAATGGAGGATTCCGTCCCCACAAATGGGTGAGCAACCGGCGTAAAGTGCTTGATTCGATCCCGAAGTTTGAACTGGCTACAGAAATGAAAACTTTGGATCAGGATCATGAGGAACTTCTTCTGGAGAGGGCTGTTGCGTATTTGTGCAATTTCATCACTTTGCGGATGCGAGTGAAAATGCTTACGGATCAGTCAGGTACCTTCTCCTGCGAAATGCAAACAATGAGACGCATTGTGCGTTCATGATGGGCAAGTCCAGAGTAGCGCCTCTCAGACCTCCTACTATTCCCCGCATGGAATTAACAGCTGCTACTGTTGCTTTCAAGATGGATGGTGTCCTAAGAAGAGAACAACAATTGAACCTTGCAAATTCAATTTTTTGGACTGACAGTGCGGTAGTCCAATTGTACCGTAGTTCTTCACAGTCCTGAAGAGTGTTGGCCCAGCATTTCATTGAACCGCACAGAAACCACTTCAGATGATCCTGAAATCAGAAATGTCACGGTAAATCAAATAGAAGTGGAAGAAAACATTACTCCATTCCTGAGAATGATCAACTACTTCTCATCATGGATTAAGTTGAAAAGAGCCGTGGCATGGTTCCTGAAGTTTAAAGCCTTGCTATGGAGTCTCTGTCAAAAACGCAGAGAGCTGTGTGTGTCTAATAGGGAGAACAGTCCAGATTGTGGTCAACAGCTGATTCAAATTTAGAATGATTGTTTCAAAGCAAGCTTTAGGCATACACAACTTACAGCGGAAGAACTGGGTCAAGCAGAACTTGACATAATCAAATTCTGTCAAAAAGAGAAATTCTATGAAGAGATTTTTGCTTTACACAAAGGGCCGAGTATGAAGCGCTGTAGTCACTTGTATAAACTGAACCCTGTACTTCAGGATGACCTTTTGTGAGTTGGTGGGAGACTGAGCCGGGCAGCTATGCCAGAAAGTAGCAAACAGCCTGTTATTTTGTCCAGAGACTTTCATATTGCCAGTTTAATTCTCCAACAGATACTGTAGGAGCCATTTATTGTCAAGCTTTCTTTTGGCCACTGGGTGGCAGTGTAACAAATAGTATAACAGTGGCTCCGGTGTAATGAACCAGGTGTGCGTCGTTGGTGCATGGAAGCACACAGTTTTTGACCGTACATCAGGGTAGCATGTGAAGGTAGTGATAATGTTGTGTTATGTACATGTTATCATTGGACATTTGATTATAATTTGATTCAACCAAGTGTTACTGGAATACAGGAATAAAGTAGACATATCATTGCACCAAACAAAAAACGCATGGACTCTGTTTGTACGTGTTTCAAGAACCTTTTTAACCACCAACGCGGCGGCTTACTGGAAAGCCACTACAGATACATAAAGAGACTGGACATGGAGGGCGCAATCACATGATCTCTGAATTACGCCAGAAGTTTTGGATTCCTAAGGTCAACAAAGCCATCAGAAAAGTTATTGCAAAGTGTGTGACATGTCGCCGCTTACATGGAAAAATGCTTACATGGCTTACATTGGAAATCAACTAATGGCTGATCTTCCACTAGAGCGAGTGATGCCAGATGATCATCCCTTCACCTGAGTAGATGTAGATTATTTCGGACCGTTCGAGGTGAGGCGTGGAAGAACACTCTTGAAAAGATACGGAGTCATATTTACTCGTTTAACCACTCGTGCAGTGCACATTTAGCTGGCCTCGTCATTGTACACAGATTCATGCATAAATGCAATTCGGCACATTATGGATCATAGAGGACAAGTGAAGGAGATCCGCTCAGATAACGGGACAAATTTTGTTGCTGCCAATCATGAGCTGAAGGCTGCCATTGTTGATTGGTACACCTCAGAGTTTCAGCATCTGTTCCATCAACATGGAATCAAATGGACATTCAACCCTCCTACTGCTTCACATCACGGTGGTGTGTGGGAAAGTCAAGTCAAGTCAAGTCACTTTTATTTATATAGCGCTTTTAACAATACAGATTGTAGCAAAGCACTGAACA
>JAUCNO010001313.1:86183-109327 GCA_032353835.1 Enteromius viviparus
GTGAGATCCAGCTCTATCAGGTGTGAAGGGTTTGATCTCAGAGCTGAAGACAGAGCTTTATAACCTTCTTCACTGATGCTGCAGTCTGAGAGTCTACAGGAAAGGGTGATATTATATTTAAAAGTTAACATTAGGAAAATATTAGCACTACAAAAACGCTTAATAGCTTTTTCTGGTTATAGAAAAAAAAACAGGAGCATGTCTTCTCTCTCTTTTTTTTTTAAGATTACGTTAATATTTTCATTTTGATCAAAAGAGTATGTCATTATTTAAACCCATCAATAGTTCATTAGATTCACCTGAGTTTCTTCAATGTGCATTCTGTGTTTTGTAAAGCGTTCTGGAGTTTCTTGACTCCTGAATCCTGCAGATTATTGTTGCTCATGTCAAGCTCTTTCAGCCTGGAGTTTGATCTCAGGACTGTAGCGAGAGCTGAACAGCTTTCTTCTGTTAGACCACAATCACTCAGCCTAAAATCATCAACATGAGAGAGAGAACTTACAAATACAGAGTATGGAAACACTTTACAGTAAGGATTCATTAGTTCATGTATTAACAATGAATAACACAAAAATACATTCATGACAATATTTATTAATCTTTGACAATGTTTGTTAATAGAGCTGTTCAATGTTGATTCATTCATTACATTCGTTTAATTGTTGTTTTCTTATTGTTGTGTTTTAAATTTGATAGTCTTGTTTTATTTACCTTTTTATTCAGGTGTGCTGCTGTCTATTGAGGGTCAGATAGCTCTCTGATATAAAAAATATCTTAATTTGTGTTCTGAAGATGAACGAAGGTCTTACGTGAAATTAAATAAAGTTTAATAATTAATGAAAGAATTTTCCTTTTGAGCTGAACTAATCTTTTAAGTTTATCATAAATAAGTGTTACATAAAGTAGATAAACTACTGTAAAATAGGCCTACAATAGTTTTATCTATCACAGTGTTGGTGTCACACCGTCACTTTCACCAGAGCACTCACTTGATCCAGATTCAGCCGTCACTGAGAGCACGCAACCACCAATTAACAGATCACATTCACCTGAGTTCTGACACCTGCCAAGCAATCAACTCTGCTACAAGAGCGTGCTCAGCCAGAGGCTCGATGGCTGAGCTCAAGGTTAGACGCTGTCTACCTTTTCTCCTTCCTCTGATTCTCTCCTGTGGCTCAAGGACTGCATTCGGCTGTGCTGGCATTTCTGGTGGTTGGTGTGAGACGGAAAGGATCGAACTCTGATTGACATAATCATTCAAAGACTGAGTATTCTTCCTGATTACTTTCCCATTGGAATATATAACCTCACTATCACTAAAGACTGTTTTAACTTGCACTAAATACCAGCGGATCCAGCCTGTTTATGTTGTGTTGATTCTATGAACAACGATTATCTCCGCTGAGGCATATTTCTGTTATCCACCAAAATAAAACCTTTTGATTGAACTGCATCTCTCATGTCTGTTCCTCTGAGCGTGACAGAAGCTCAGCCCCTAACAGAAAAACATGGAGCAGGAAGAAGCCTCAGCGATCGCTGAACCCTATGCCACATTTCTTCATATCCTACAGGAATTAAAGAGCACCGCACCAGCAGCCACCTCGAGTCCTGTTCCACGTCCCCATTCTTTTGCCGGCGAGCAGGCATCATGTGAAGGTTTCTTGCTACAATGTTCCCTGTATTTCGAAGCACAACCTCACCATTTCCCTACAGATCGTAGCAAAATAGCGCTCATCATAACCCTGCTCGAAGGAAGAGCACTGCAATGGGCTGAAGCCCTGTGGACCTCCCAAAGCCCACACGTAAGCTCGTTGCACAACTTCCTCCAGCAGTTTCGTCTAGTGTTCGGACTCCCAACATCAGCACTCACCACACATGAGGAATTACTGCAACTTCGCCAAAATCACCTACCCATTCATGAGTATGTTCTACGTTTTCGCACGATCTCTATGGCTAGTGGATGGAATGAAACCGCTCTTCTGGCAGTCTTTCGAAGGGGTCTCAATACCAACATTCGCCAGCAGATGGTAATATATGACGACAATGTGGGTTTAGATGCATTCATCAAACGTGCAGTTACAGTTTCTCAGCACCTGTCAGCATGTGGAAGCCCTGTTAATCCTACACCTGTTCGTTATGATAATGACGAACCTATGCAGACAGACTCATATCGACTTACTGTTCAGGAACGAGCCAGACGCCTACGTGAGGGTTTGTGCTTATATTGTGGAGCCCCTTCTCACCAAATCACCAACTGTCCAGTTAAACCAGCACGCTCGATGGTGAGTACCAGTCAAATTCACGAATCTCAAAGTTTGTTACCCTTGATCAATGGGACTCTCCATCATGATAACCAGCTCTATTCTTTGAAAGCCTTAGTAGACTCTGGAGCAGCGGGTAATTTTATATCAGCACGATGTGTAGAGACTTTGCAAATTCCCACTGAAAGAAACAAAATTTCCTATCGGATCATCACCATTCAGGGAAAGCCTCTTGATGCACGTCCTATTAAACACTGCACGGTAACACTCACTTTGCAGATTGGCTGTCTCCATCAGGAGGAGATTAACTTCCTAATATTACCTGGATCCTCCATCGACATCCTTTTAGGCCAACCATGGCTCATCAAACACCATCCTGGCATCAACTGGAACTCAGGTGAAGTTGAAAGATGGAGTACTTATTGCAAATCGAACTGTCTGTTGTCTCTTCCACAGCCACCAGAAATCCAGTGTTTTTCCACCACCATCGAAAGTCCTGACACTCAGGCTGAGCTCGACATTCCTCCAGAATACCAGGAATTCGCTGATGTGTTCAGTAAAGTCGCAGCTACCCACCTACCACCCCACCGTAGGTGGGACTGCGCTATTGATCTCATTCCACAAGCTTTCCCAATGGTAAAGTTTATCCTCTTTCCATACCCGAACAAAAAGCCATGAGAGAATACATCACCGAAGCATTAGCCTAGGGATTCATTCGACCCTCGACTTCACCTGCAGCATTGAGCTTTTTCTTTGTCTCAAAAAAGGATGGAGGTTTAAGACCGTGCATTGATTATAGAGCTCTCAACTCCCAGACAGTCAAATTTGCTTACCCTTTACCATTGATACCCTCCACACTGGAAGAATTGAGACAAGCACGTATCTTCAGTAAGCTTGACCTCCGTAGTGCGTATAATTTGATCAGAATTCGCAGTGGAGATGAGTGGAAGACCGCTTTTGTCACCCCTAGCGGCCACTACGAATATTGCGTCATGCCTAATGGTCTAGCAAACTCACCTTCAGTCTTTCAGAGTTTCATGAATGAGATTTTCAGAGACATGTTGCATCAATTCGTAGTGGTCTACATCGATGACATTTTAATATACTTACCTTCTCACATTTCCCATGTTCAACAGGTCCTCCAACGACTGCGACGTCACCAGCTCTACCTAAAGGGTGAAAAGTGTGAGTTCCATTTAAAACGAGTGCACTTCTTAGGCTACTACATTTCTCCCGAAGGGATAGAGATGGATCCCAACAAGGTAACCACTGTTCAAGACTGGCCAACACCCACAACAGTCAAAGAATTACAGAGGTTTTTAGGATTTGGGAACTTTTATCGTAGATTTATTAAAAACTACAGTCACACCTCTTCTGCTCTCACTTCCCTGTTAAAAAGGGGCCAAGAAGACCATTCAATGGAACCAGGCTGCGGAGAAAGCTTTCACTCACCTAAAAAATGCCTTTTGCACTGCACCTATACTCACACACCCTAATCCTAACTCACCTTTCGTCGTAGAAGTGGATGCTGCTACCACGGGCGTAGGAGCCACCCTCTCCCAGTGGCATGGAGAACCCATAGTCTTACATCCTTGTGCTTATTTCTCAAAGAAACTATCCTCATCTGAGCAGAACTATGATGTGGGAAACCGCGAACTGCTGGCCATCAAACTAGCGCTAGAGGAGTGTGGCCACTGGCTCGAGGGGGCACAGCATCCTTTCACAGTAATCATAAGTGACCATAAAAACCTACAATATTTGAAGGAGGCACGGAGACTGAATCCTCGACAGGCTCGGTGGGCTTTATTTTTTACTCGTTTTAACTTTAAAATCTCTTACAGACCCGGCACTCGTAACACCAAAGCGGATGCTTTGTCCCGCCTGATCCCGTGGTCGAAACACCTGAGACCATTCTGCACCGGGACACGTTTATAGCACCCATCATCTGGTCTGTCAACCAACAACTGCAGGCAGAGCAACCCAACCCAGTTCCACCAGAATGCCAGAGGAACTTGAGGTATGTGCCACTTCACCTTCGAAAGGAAATATTGGATTTCGTTCACACTTCTCCAGGATCAGGACATCCTGGTGGAAAACGCACTCTCGCTCTCCTATGTAACAAGTACTGGTGGCCCGAGATGACGTCCGATACGTACCGTTACGTCAAAGGATGCCCCATCTGTGCCACATCCACTGTTCCTCATCGTAAGCCAGAGGGTAAGCTCATGCCTCTCCCCATTCCAAATAGACCCTGGTCACATCTGGGAATTGATTTCGCCACTTCCCAATTCAGAAGGATTCACCCCCATCCTTGTGGTGGTCGACCGGTTTTCTAAGTCCTGCAAGCTTATACCACTGCCCGGTCTCCCCACAGCCATAACCACTGCTAAACTGTTATTCACCCATGTTTTTAGGCATTTTGGCATCCCAGACGATATCGTATCGGATCGAGGCACCCAGTTTACCTCCAGAGTCTGGAAGGAGTTCTTCAGACTGATGGGAGTGTCGATTAGTCTCTCTTCCGGATATCACCCCCAAACCAACGGGCAAACGGAACGGAAGATTCAGGAGGTATCTCGTTACCTCCGGTCTTACTGTCAGGACCAACAGGAGAACTGGAACCAATACCTGCTGTGGGCTGAATATGCCCAGAGCTCGTTACGCCAGGAAACCACCGGACTAACCCCATTTCAATGTGTTCTAGGTTACCAGCCTCCATTATTCCCCTGGAACGATGAGCCCTCTTCAGTCCCGGCAGTGGAGTATTGGTTCCGAGAGAGCGAGAGAGTGTGGGACTCGGCCCATACCCACCTGCAAAGAGCCGTCCTCAGGCACACACGATGGGCGGATGCCAGACGCTCACCCACTCCCGTCTATCAACCGGGTGATCTGGTCTGGCTCTCAACCCGGGACATTCGGCTCCGCACTCCGTGCCGTAAACTAAGTCCCAAATACATTGGGCCATTCCCCATATTGAGACAAATAAATGAGGTCACCTACGAGCTCAAACTCCCACCACAATACAGGATCGCCCCCACTTTTAACGTCTCCCTCTTAAAACGTTTTATTGATCCTTTGTTTCCTCCCTCTCCAGACCACCCGGAGCCCCCTCCTCCACCCGAAGTCGAGACCGAGGAAAACATCTATCGAGTCCAAAACATCCTCGACTCCCGACGGCGGAATGGGCGGCTCCAATATCTAGTCGAGTGGGAGGACTATGGCCCAGAGGAAAGGTGCTGGGTAGATAAGGACGATATACTCGACCCCTCACTAACGGCTGACTTTCACCTAGCTCATCCAACCTGTCCAGCGCCGAGAGGTCGTGGCCGCCCCCGTCATCGGGTTAGAGCGTCAGGTGCCGCTCCTGGAGGAGGGGGTACTGTCACACCGTCACTTTCACCAGAGCACTCACTTGACCCAGATTCAGCCGTCACTGAGAGCACGCAACCACTAATGAGCAGATCACTATCACCTGAGTTTTAACACCTGCCTAGCAATCAGCCCCGCTACAAGAACGTGCTCAGCCAGAGGCTCGATGGCTGAGCTCAAGGTTAGACGCTGATCTACCTTTCTCCTTCCTCTGATTCTCTCCTGTGGCTCAAGGACTGCATTCGGCTGTACTGGTATTCTGGTGGTTGGTGAGAGACTGAAAAGAACGAACTCAGATTGTCATTCTCATTCAAAGACTGAGTATTCTTCCTGATTACTTTCCCATTGGAAGAGCAAGAGAACATGTAAAGTATAAAAACCATTAGACCTATGGAGAGTCTCCACAATTCACAAAAACAAGTGTGTGTGTGTGACTGCCACATTGGGAATGGATAGATTTATTGATTTATATTGGATAACAGGGTTGGGGTCAATTCAGGAATGAACTCAACAATTCCAATTCAAAGACGGAAATGGAATTAAACAACAATTAAAGGAAACAGAATTGGAATTGAATTGGAATTACAGGAAGTGGAATTCAATTCAGGAATTCCACTGAATTCTGTTTATTGCTGAGCATTCATTTGTCATTGCATTTAAAGAAATGCATTTGAACTTTATTTATGATGATTTACAAATATCAAGCAATGTAAGAAATAGAGTTGAACAAATGCAAGTAAATAAAAATGAGAACAGTCCATTATGAATTAATAATTGAATGACAGTGGTGAAAAAATCAGTTATAGCAGTTATACTGCTAAATTATAGCAAGCATTTCTGTGGTTCTGAACCCGAGTTTCAAGTAAAAATTATGTTTTCCTTAATGTTTAAAGCTTATGGTGAAAGAACATCTAGGTTTAGATTATTGACTGACATTCAGCTGTTACTGATCCACACAAGACCAAAGCAGGCTATTAAACAAATTATTCAATATTACAAAAGAGGAGAGACTGAAAGCTTCATCCATCCAGACTTTTAGACATGAACACTTATCATATGATCCTCAACAGTGGTGACAATAATTCTTCATACTGCAGTGCATGATGGGAGATTTTACTATGGTGTTACCCAGCATGCATTGCAGCATTTTGTCAATTGTCACAATTGTTGAGATTAAAATGCTGATTCTTGATGTCTGTCTTTATGATGCTGGTGTACAAAAACTTAATTCACTCTAATTGTTAAACTATGTACTATAAAAATTCTAAACTTACACAAATATGTGCGTGTACACATGCAAAATACACTATTCTGCACTAATCTCTCTGTTTCTCAGCAGCACATTTTACAGAAAGATACCTAACCTGAGAAATCAAGAGTCAAGAGCACAACTAATGCAATCACTGATCTCTGTGATGGTAGCATTATTTTAACCAATACAACATCAGCATCTGATCCTCTGTAATTCTCAATAACAGCAGCTGTTCATCCCTAATGCACAATCATCATTTAATTAGTGTAATGGAAATTTTTCATATAACACATTTATTGCATTTAAGTCATATATGTTTTCTAATCAATTATTTTATAAAGTGTGATTGATAGTTCTTATTTCTAAGTAGGATACAGTGATTCAGATATTGTGTAAGAGTGAAAGAACCAGACATCAACAGTATGCAAGTAGCACCATGGGGTGATTTTCATTGGCTAGATGTGGATTTTGTTACTTTGACATGTATACTTTTGAATATAAAATCTCTGGTCTGTGAGCCACACACTTATATCTCTTTGCTCACAGCTGTGTGTAAACAGATCATTTTCTGCAGAAAATAAAAGCAAGACAAAGGCAACCTCTGTTTGGCTTTTCATTTTCATTCTTCACAATTATTTTACTCATAAGAAATTCTACAACATTAGTCACTTAATTATCTCATTAACATCAAGTCTTTAACCCTTTATAAGTCATCAGCAAAGTAATCAGAGGAAGTACTAATTCCCAACACTGGTCTTTAAATGCAATAACAAATGAATGCTCAGCAATAAACAGAATTCAGTGGAATTCTTCCTAAATTTTAGTCCACTTCCTGTAATTCCGATTCAATTCCAATTCCATTTCCTGTCAGCTGCATGCAGTTCCAATTCCAATTCCATTCCAGGAAGTGAATTAGAATATGCAATTCATTCTCAATTCAATTCATGAATTGCCCCAACCCTGCTCAACACTTTCACTTTTCATATATCACAGCTGTTCAGTTTTTTCAATAACATAATATGTTTGTTAGGTTCCAAAGAATGGCCCATTTTCACTTTTAAGACTGTTCTGCAAGATTTCAGCATGTTAATGGTTTTATGTTTTGATATTAACAAGTTTTAAGCCAGAATGTTCCTTGCCACAGAAAAACAGGGGGGAAAAGGTTTTTTTTCTTTTTTCCCAGTGTTAAGATTGTAATTTTTTATCTGCTGTATTTGATTTTCTCTATTTTTTTATTTATTTATTTATTTTTTATAAACAGTTTACAGCACATTCTTTAATGTACAGCACCAGTTGCAACAGTAAAACAAATGCAATCATTTTATCTAAACAAAGGCAGTAGATTTTATAAAAGGAAGTATATTTATTAACAATTAATTAATTACATGTTATATTTGTATTGTAATTAATTTATTTGTCAGTTTAAATTAAAAAAGCACATTCATCTAATAATATTAAAACTACTCAAAATATTACGAATACATTGACAAAAAAAAGCAAACAAATAAATACATAAAAATTGCATTGAACTGGAAAAAATAAACTTTAAGCTTTTGCAAACATACCTGAAAGTGATGCAGTTTCTTTCTTGTTAAATGTATGCTTCTTCATTCGTGGGGATGAAGTCTGTTTGGAGTGGTGTCACTAGTGGTTTTTATACACGGCTCTTCCCCCTCAGGAAACTCCCCTAAAAATCCTAATGCAAGAATTCAGGGACACTCTCTTTAGCAGCTTTACTGCAAGTCATGTGGTTTCAACAATACATTAGCCTTATATTGCCACTGCAGTCATTCTGTATTTACAGCATTCAGCAACCAAACCAAGTGCTTATTTTTTAGACACTGGTATTTTTTCCATTAAAAACTAGTATTTATTCATTAGATACTAGTTCTTTTTTTTTTTTTTGTACTTTTTCCAATAGTTACTAGCATTTTATTATAGCTACTTTTGTTTTTTAAAATCATCTATATATGAATATGGTGAGAATTTTAGATTTAGAGACATAATACAAATCTTAGACCATCACAAACATTAACAATTACACTCAAAAAAATTACTCTTTGAACTAACTTAATTCAGTTATGCAATCGTGCATCCAGTTTCCACATGTAACGATCGAGGAGGCGAGAGGCGTGCAGATTTATATGCAGCTGTTTATTAGACAAAACTCAATAGTACAAACGGGCAAGGTCGATGATGACAGAACAATAATGGCAGAGACAGAGCAGAAGAGTAGTCAAAATCCAGGCATAAGTCGGTAACAGGAAATCCAATAAATGAGACAGGAGAATGCGAATACTAGCGAAGAAGCCCAACAGGCCGGGGCAGGCCACTGAGACCTTTAGTCCCTCTGGGTGGTGATGACAGTGGGAACCAGGCCATCCTGGCCATCCTCCAGGGTGGAGCGGATGGCAACAGAACCCCTCTGGTTTGACCAGGAAGTGAGAGGACCCTTTGGGGGCCCCCAGACTGTCTTTGCGCCCTCGAGAACCAACCAGCCTTAGCCAACGGCCTTTGAAATCAAATTATATGTATATGTATAGCCTAGTGGACGCATCAGGAGCAACAGGGGTTTAAAACTGCCTGAGATTTCACCATATATCCTTCTCCCCCTACTGGACGCATCAGGAACAACAGGGGCTTAAAACTGCCTGGGCCGGGAAACTGCCTGAGGGACGTAGATCTGCCTTGCTCAAAGTCTCCATGCTCCCTCCACCCCTACTCCACCATTTGTTCATCTTTCCTCTGGGGGCAGCATGCGGGGTTTGGGCCAGGAGGTGAGCTGTATCGCTCCTTGTGCCCAGTAGGGTTAATAACCCAAGGGCTTGGGAGTCCACAGAGCTCTGAGCCCTCTGCCCAGACAGCATGCCAAACATGCTTTGTATTTTGTTAAACGCATTTGAATGTAACATAGCTGAAGTTGAGCCACTGATGTCACATGGACTGTTTTAATGATGTTTTTACCACGTTTCTGGACCTGGGATCACTTCATTTGTATTGCTGTCTATGGAGGGACAGATGACTCTCTGATATCATCAAAAATATCTTAATTTGTTTTCCGAAGATGAACAATGGTCTTACAGATTTGAAATGATATGAGGTTGAGTAATTAATGACAGAATTTTGATTTTTGGGTGAACTAACCCTTCAAGTTTCATGTGCTAGGAATGATCAGTTACTGATTGTCTTAGATTTTATATTCAGCAGTTAATTTAACTTTTGCCAAAAAAACTTTCAACAAACAAACAAGCGAATGAAAAGTGTCGAATACAAGCACTGCATGAGGCCTTTTTCTTGTGATTCAATATTTATATTGTATTCAAAGCCCGCAAACATTACAGAAACAGCTGCTCAGAACTTTCTTTAACCTCCCAAGAGTGAGCAGTGCAAGACGATTGGCAAATGTATATATGCAGAGCACAGATGTAAAGGGTAGCTGTGTTCAGATGGCTGCAGGTGTACTGTTGCTGGAGTCGCTTCAGCTAGGAGGTTTTTGTGCCCCTGTCGTTCAGTGACTGTAGTCTCTTTCCCTAGGTGCTGCACAAGTCAGCAAAGTAAATAATTCATCTTTCACGGCCCCTGTTCCTATTGCAAAAGATGAGACATTGTGTATTCTGCTCCACAGGAAGTGTTTGAGGTAGAGACAAATAGATGCTTGTGCAGTGGCATGCTTAAAGTTTTCTCAGGCTAAGTGACAGTTGCATAGGACAGCGCTCCCTAATAGACTGCAGAGCTGACAATAACAGAACGGGTCAGAATACTAAACGGGTATTGAGAGGAATAGTGCTTTGTCACAAATAAAATGAAAGAATGTCTGTTGTCATGCACTGGTACACATTGCTAATAGATGTAATTGTGTCAATAGAAGAGTGAGACTCAGCAAACATAAAATTCTGCTATTTTCTTATTTTCTAGAGTAAAGGAATCGTTCACCCTAGAATGAAAATTTGCTCAATGTTTACTCTATAACCAAAAAATGTAGAACAGTTTGTTTTTTTCCCCTTTGATTTGGATAAATGTTGCATTACATCACTTGGTCACCAATGGATGCTCTGCAGTGAATGGTTGCCATCAGAATGATTCCATACAGCTCATAAAAACATCACAATTATCCACCAGCAATCCACACCAATCCATCAATTAATATCTTATTTAAAAAGTTAATAAACAAAAAAATCCATCAAGGTGCTTCTAAGTGTCACGCTCAGATCACTAGAAGACACTGGTAAAATTCAAAAAGTGGTTTTATTTAGTGCATCAAACAAAAAGGTAGTCATCAGCGGTATAATCAAACAGATGCAGTAACACAATGGAGAATTCAACATAGGAACATAGCTGATAAGTATTTTCTTGGAAAGTCTTTTCAGGTGAGTATATAGTCTTTAGGTTTGGAGCAAAGAGGCATAAACACACATGTAAGTAGAAGGTAATGTATACTCAGTCTCAGCGTGTCTTTGTATCAACGTTTTTGGTAAATCCTTTTCCTTCGTGAACCCCAGCTCAACATAACAGCAGGTAATGATCTGACAGGTAGGTAGACGGAGAGCAGAGTGAGTCGGCGTCTAACCTTGAGCTCAGCCACTGAAGCACAGGTAGAGCGTGTCTTTGTAGGTAGTTCTTGATTGCGGACAGGTATTAGTAATCGGGAGACTGAGAGCGTGTGACTGGTGACTGGGTGAGTTCTGTAGTGACTGATCCGGGTTCAGCTGATGGTGACGGTGTGACACTAAGTCACTTCTGTCCAAAATATAAGGTCATAATACATAATAACGCTACCTCCTGTGAAAAAGTCCATCTATTGTTGTCCTCAAACATTACCAAAAAATGTTTAAATATATATTTTTAATGTTTTTGTTTATATTTGTGGATTATTGTAATGATTATGTCAGCTGTGTGAACATTTTGATGTCACCTATTCACTGCAGAGAATCGAAAGGTGAGCAAGTAATGTACAGTAATGCTACATTTCTCCAAATGTGTTCACATAAAGAAACATTGATATTTCTACTGGCCTGAGGATGAGGATGCATGAAAAATGTAAGAAGGAGCTATTCCTTTTAGAAAAAAAGTCATATTCTTAAGAATGTTCTTGACTTTTTTTTTGATTGTTCTAAAGACAAAGGATAAGAAGAATCTGAACTCCTGAACACAGTGTTCTTAAAAATCAACATAATCTTGATAACCTCCAATTAACTAAAATAGTGTGAATGCTTTTTATGACATAAGGGAAATGTGTTAAATGTTGTTGTTGTTTTTTTTGTTTTCTTTTCAAATAAAAGTTGATCAGAGAGTCTTTGACAAATCGCCATTAATCAAATAACACAATGTCACTTTTTATCTTAACCAATAAGACACTTTTACAACGATTTATATTTCAAAAATTTTCCCGCTAGAGTGGACATTTCATAACTTCCTTTTTGAAGTGTGCCTGTGGATTTTTATTATGGAAATGATCTTCCATACAGTGTGCAACACAGATCTAAGTTAATGAAATCATTCTGCAAAGTTTTAAATCTAAAAGTTCTTGTTATTGTTATTGTCTCTCTCTCAAAAAAAGAATTGACTCTAAATCATTGAAACATCTTTAAATTAATTAAGTCGTTGAGCAAATAAGTTACAAATAAATGCATATTATGAGATTATTTTGACATTTCATGCATGTCAGCATGTTGTCTGAGATCCCCAGAACCAAAATATAAACCTTTCATAACCCATAATAAGGACTTCAAGAAAATGTTAATGTAATCGGACAAAGAGCTGCAATTCATTCCATCTAACCTCGTGCTGTACTCTTGTCTGACACCTGTCAAATCGAGGAACTTTCCAGTCTTTTCAGTATGACTTGACAGTCCTTCACAGCAGAAGTGAAATCGGGTAACCCAGCATCTTTTGGGGAACGTCAGTAACATGATTAAGAAGTCCAGCATGTCTCCACAGAGTCCTGACCAGATAAAAAAGAATAACCTGTGGTGTCAAAAGCAGAGGTGAAAAGAAAGTCCGAATAATGAGAAAATGTATTGTTACGTCAAGCGGCCTCTCTAGAGAGGATGCTTTTGATGCAAGGTATTAAAATGTACAAATACCTGATAGAGATTTTTCCATTGGGGAAAGTTTTCCCTTTTAGAAGTGTTCCATTATCGAAAAGACAGGGTGGAAAAGGGTCCACACACACCTACAAACCGCTTTCTATTTTAAGAATTTATGCAACCGTGGGGGATCGTAACCTTTTAGTGATTACCATGCAATTATGAGTCATGTACTTGTGAACAGCTCGGTCCACAGTGACCCCTCACAAATGATGAAAAATGCACATGAGGGAATCGGCTGTTCAGATTATGTTGTAATAATAGCTTAAAAGATGTATAATGTAACGAAACACAAAGCTTTTGATATGGATTTGCAGGTGTATTGGGCTGGACTTCACATACAAGTCTGCACCTTATAATTTTTCCCTGTATGCAAACAATAATGTATATCTATATATATATATATATATATATATATATTTTTTTTTTTTTTTTTACTTTCTTTCAAGACTGTCAAGCCAACATTTCACAGTTGTCAAGAAAAACTTTGCTTTTGTATTAAAACAAATTACAGTTTTATATGATAATTAATTATTGGTATGTACTATTAATCAAGAATAATTACAGGGAAAAACGTGTGATTAGTGATTAGCGTAATACAGATTTAAGATCTGCTAAATGAATAAATGTAAATAAGTAACAGACCAATTCTGTTACACAGTTACTTATGTAACAAAAAGATTGTCACATATGTGTTGCAGACTTTATACAATACAATTATAAATTCAAGTACACAGGCACAAGCTACTGAAAGTAGTGTATTAACATTGTACTGAACTTCATGTGTATCTATACTGTACACCTTTTCACACCACACCTTAGTTTGGATTAACCCATTAATACCCAGCTTAAATACATGTAATATTTTTCTAATTAAATTACAATTATAGAATATTACACAGGCATAAGCTACTTAACATAAAGTGTATCAAGATTGTATATGTAAATGCAAGTAGCTGTGTAACAGACTCAGTCTGTAACAAACGTGTAACAGATGAATCCAGACGTGTAGCTGCCTGTTACATCTATAATTACAAACTGTAACTTAGTTTCCATAACTTAATTTCATAATATATACATTTTATTTAATGTAAGTACAATTGTAATGAAGTGGACGGGACCCAGATTCACTGTAAAAAGTGCTACACCCACAAAGTAGGGTTTTATCTACTTTAAATAGTTGTAGTCTAGTTAATTTTTATTTGTTTTTTACTAGAAATATTAATATACTTCATCTTTACTTTAAAATGTATGTAGTTTTTATATAAAAATATATTTGAAATAAAATTAATGCAATTTATTAGGGTAGTTATTTGAATTGTAATTGTTGTGTGCAATAAATTTTATAAAAGTGAGTTGACTTACACAAATTTATTAGATTTATTAATATTTTTAAATAATTAAGTTGGCATTGTCCTTTTTTCACTGACGGGGACTTTCACAGGCAGATGCAACATCTTCCTCAGCACGTCAACTGTTTGTTCTCTGCAGCACATCTGAATTTCAGGAACTGATTAACACGGTAAGTTGAGCAAATTTAACTGAATGATTAGTGATGGAAACTCATACAAAATTGCTTATTCCTTAGGGAGCTGGGGGGGGGTAGGTTTGCAAATTGTACTGTAGCTAGCTATCCTGCTAATTGATCTAAGTTGGCTAGATATTGCTAAGCAGTCTTGTAGGCAATGATCAGCAGATTAAATATAGGAATCATATGCGATCGAGTCCACATTTAAGGGACCTTATAGCAATACGAAAAGCAACAACAGTTGAAAATAAATTAAAAAACAAAGATGTAAAAACTGTGAACTCATTGCATACCAACGAGTGTATTCTGTAACAGAGATGTTATCAGTCACTTCGTATGCACATTTAATGATGTTAATAATGTTTCATATTTCTGAATTAGATTATAAACATATCCATTTTGTTGTGAGAGCAGTGTGCTTTCATAGAGAGCCTGCCCACTCACGCTTCTAATTAGCTGTGATATTTGATTGATTCTGTTGCGTTGCGTGTAGTTAGGACTCTGGAATCAGAGATCATGTTAGTATATTTTTGCATTACTAAAGCAGAAGCACAAATGTTACTGCAGAGATGAATGCTTAGTAGTTTGTCTGATTTTAGAGATTTGATCCAGGTTTTTTTCATGCTGCATAGTCAATTAATAAAAAAAAAAAACAACTTGAAACTTATTTTCCTGTCACTTAAATATGTAACATTTACCACTGATTTTTAACCTTATTCAAACATGCATTTTCCTGGTCTTAGGTACCCAAGCACCTTTGTTACCTGGGGTCTTCAAGCTTCACAGCCATGTAAGAAAAAGTTCAGAATCGATACAATAAAAGCCATAACTATTCATAGGTAAGTAAAACATAGGTAAATTTGCAAAAACAGGAGCGCGGGCTTGTGTTTTTATGTACCAAGCACTATATAAAAGTCCGATATGATCACTTTTCTGTCTTCTGCCCACAGCAAATAGTAAAAATCACCAAATACAGCAGTTTCTTATGATCAGTCAGTCTTTCTCTGAGGCAGTTTGGCAAGCTGTCAGTCGCCACTAACATTTAATCAACTTTTTTTGTGATAATTTAAGATCCTGACATGTGATGACTAAAATCCTTAATAGTTAAATATACACCTTTTAAAGCCTGGTAGATTTTAGTTGTAAGGTATATTAAAAAAATAAATTGGAAAAAACGTTAGGAAGTACGATGGGAAGTATTCGTATCCACTTGCAAACTTTTATTCATACACTCAGAGTACAGTCACAGGCAAAGTCGACAACGGCAAATGAGGGCATCAGAGACAAAGGCAAAATAATAATCCAGAGTACATGGCGAAGGTCAGACGATGGGCAAACTTAATCCTAGAGGGCAGAGATTAAGGCGAATATCCAAAGGCAGGCGAGGTCGAAAGTCCAGACTGGGAAACACGGAGAGACATGAAAAACAGGAATGGCTTACAAAGGGAGAACACAAGGTAACATCCACATTGACGAGCGTTTAAACAGGAAATAAACAGGACTTTTATACAGACATGCTAACAAGGCTAAGGGGAGGATCGAGTTAGTGGTCAAGGCAACATACAAGGGGGGCGGAGACATCAATGGGGAACCATGACAACAGATGAGATGGGCGGTAACAAGAGTCCATGAATGGAGAACAGACACAAAACATACACACACAGTTTGCTGAAGCTGGAGTGCCATCAGCAGACTAGCACATCCAGCTAAACATGACAATGTATATCAGCATGTAATTAAGCATACAATTAACACATATATAACTGATTCGTTATATAACTGATAACTGATCATAATAATGATTATCTGTACATAGTAAGGACATATTAGCCATTATTTACAATTATTTAGTCATTTTAAAGACTATAAACAACAACAAAAAAAAAACACATTTATGCTATAAACAAAAATAAGCTAGCAATTAATAAGTTATAAGTAGCTTAAAAAAGCACATATATCTGAGCATGTCCAAACATCTCAAGGGCCCCAAAATCACCTTGGACCAGAAGGCTTAACTGAATGTACAGTAAACACATTTTATCCATTATTAAAAATGTATTAAGACACACACACACACACACATATATATATATATATATTTTTTTTTTCATTATTTTTTTAAATGTTATTATATTAAATTACTGCACGTTTGCAATTATATATGGCTAAATATTGTAATAAAGACTATTTGACCCCCTGTTATAAATCTACATTATGACACTTGAGTGATCTCTAAGTTTATTGATAAGGTTAAGCTAATAAGCTAATACATGTTTAGATAATCATTAGTTATATGTGTCACGAGCAGAAAGCAAGGAGACGTCAGGTTCAAGTGCAAACTGTTTATTAAAGGGTTGGGGTCAGGACATGCAAGATCGAGCGCCGGCAAAACAGACTCAGTGGAGGCATAGACAGAAGGAGAAACGTAAAACAAAGCAAAAGTCAAATACCGTAAATCAATCCTTAGGGCGAGACAGAGAGGATATCCAGAAACAGGCAGAAATTCGGCAACGGGTAATCCAAATGACAACCAGAACAGGAACACGATTGAATGAATACACTAGAGATGACGGCAATACACTGTAACAATTATCCGTGACAAACACTCAAACATTGGGAGGCTTTATACACTGAAAATTAGGTCAGGGGGTGGAGATTATCAATGAAACACCAAGACAACAAACGAGTGGGCGGAGACATGAGTTCATTGATGTGAGTCCATGAGGGAAAACAGACACAAACACACAGGAGTTCAGAGTTCAGAGTTAGCTGGCCTGAGCTGGCACATCCAGCCGATTGTTACAATATGCATGTTCATGCTTAATTGATGCATAATTGTGAATGAAGTTAATTATAAATTACTAGTTTATTTATACTTAACTAATGCATAATTCCGGCCCTTAAAATGTTATGTTAATCATTAATTACTAGTGTGTTTTTGCTAAACTAATGCTTAATTGTGAACAAATTAACCATTAATTAATGCTTAACTAATGCATTATTCTGGACCCTTAAAATAAAGTGTTAGAAAAACTTTAGTCTCCACTTACATGTAAATCTGAAAAAAATAAATAAATAATAATAATAATAATACATTCAATAAAGATTCTGATACACACACACACATAGAATAATTAGAGATGAGAGGACAGTTCAGGATTCTCAGGATTGTCCTTTATGTTTAGTAAACCTGTATATTAGTCTAGTTAGTTGTCTCTCTATTGGTCTTTATGATGTTAACACACAGTAATATGTCACAGTTTTCCAGCCATGTCAATCACAGTTTCCAGAAGTGGCTTCCAGGAAAGAGCCTGATGTTTAAAGTGGATCCTTTAAAGTCCACTGTGATTTAATAAGGTCTCTCTCATACAGGCCACCGTGCTTCAAGAATTTAAGTGACTTGTCCTAAATGTTTCATTTCCCCTGACAAAAACGACTGTAGACAGTTTAGTAAAGTACAATATAGACCAATCCGTCCCTGCCATTTTTTGATTTTCTGTAAGTCAGAAAGCGTAATTATAATAAACAGTATGCCTCTTTATATATGGTTTGGCCAGAGACTAACATTTCCTGTTGTTTTTTCGTTGAGGTTTTGCTTTTCATGCTTTGCTTTTCATCATAGTGGAACTGTACTGTAGGGAGTCATATTTTTTGACATTATAATCACAGAACATAATGTAACCTACATAGTCACAAAACATATATAGCAAATATACATGGTAGATTTTCAATTAGATTATGGCTATATGGCTCAGCTTTACCTAAACCTACAAAATGCCATTCAGTGCTACAATGTCACAGTACCAATCTGTTTTCCAAGGGCCTTGTAGTCAATCAAATTGAGTAAATCTGAACATTCAACAAATTTTAGCCATTTCCCTGCTCACATAATGGGTGGCCTTCATACAATACCATACTTTACTAAATAGAAATGTGTTAAGCAGATACTCAGATGTTGTTTGTGACTGACATATAAGCTCATTTACTCTACTGAACTAGCCTGCTCCTTCACCACCTGTGACTGACAAGCTACCAAAAAAATCTCATCCACTTTTTAGCAAATCTTTTTGAATAAAGCATAGGTTCTTTAGTGAAATACAGTACTGTATGTCCTATCCTCAGATTGAAGCTCATCCATTTCCCTGCTTATCAGATCCTGCACAAAAGAAAGGCAGTCAGCCATTCTTCTCATTATGATGGGCGGATGGCCGTCAGATCCGTACAGATAGAGCTTTAGCCGGTTAAAAGCTTTTAGGATTGATTGGAAGTGTTGTATGAGATTGAGGATGAAGAGATCAGATTGAGATAAGAGGGAAAGGTCATTAAAACCAGACATGAGGAAGAGCAAAAAAGAGGGATTGATTTATGAGACGCTGGCCTCTTGAGAACTGCACAACTGAATGTAATGTTGATCTTTCATTACCATCTATTTATTCGTTTGTTTATCTGTAGAGTGCTGCAGGCAATTCACTATTATAAATGTCATTGGAATTTAACACAGGAACGTGTTTGGTCATTCGAATGATTCTGGTCAGACAAAGAACGAACCTAATGCAGGCCTGTAAATTTGTTAGCCAAAAAGCAGTCTCCACTCCTTAAGAAGTGAGATATTCACTAAAATATTTGTGACCCTGGACCACAAAACCAGTCATAAGGATACATTTTTTCAAAATTACGATTTATACATCATATGAAAGCTTTTTTTTTTTTTTTTGGTTTGTTAGGATAGGATAATATTTGGTCAAGATACAGCTATTTGAAAATCTGTAATCTGAGGGTGCAAAAAAAATCTAAATACTGAGGAAAAATACCCTTTAAAGTTGTCCAAATGTTCTTAGCAATGCATATCACTAATAAAAAATAGGTTTTAATATATTTATGATAGGAAATTTACTAAATACATTCATGGAACATGATCTTTACTTTACATCCTAAGGAGTTTTGGCATAAAAGAAAAATACAGATAAGTTTAAAGGTTAAGGCCACTTAATATATAATGGGACTCAAACAGTAAAACTAAATTACAATAGAGAGCAGTTATGTTGCAAATACAGTACGTTATACAATATTCCAAAAATGTACTTTAAAAAATAATTAAAATAACTAATTGATCATTTAATTTTATTTTAGGATATAAATATAAATATGATCTAGGATGTTTTTTATTTAGCCACATCAAATAATTTGGTAGCCTTTTATTTTGATAGTCCACTTTGGACGTTTTATAAGATAACTTATAGGACTCAGTCTGTAAGTTACTTTGCAAGTATACAGTATGTCAACTTATTCTACTAACCCTAATCTAACTGTCTACTGATATTCCAATTATAGGTATTTGACATGCTGCTACAAAGTTATTACAGTAAGTAAAATGTCTAAAGTGGACTGTCAAAGTAAAATATAACCAAAGCATTTATTTCATTCAACAGCAGTTCAATACATCCAGGTTGCTTTATTTTGTTTAGTTAATTGCAGCATTCAAATATAATGACAACTGATTTCTCGCATAGGGCTGTTAGTTTTATGTCTTTATGATTTGTAATATTTCATGTCTTATTGACTTACTTGATAAGTAGCCTTGTAAGAATTGGCATAATGCACAGTCAATCTTTGTTCCACATTAGGGTTCTAATCATCCTGTCCGGCATTCATTTTGTAGATAATCGCCTTCTGAATATTTATTTATTCCTATCATTTGAACCATGTGTTGTTCAATTAACAATGACAAGAGCGGCTTATTATTATTGTGGTACTTTATTGGAAATGTTTCAAAGCATAAATTATGTTAGCTCTCTTAAGTCGCTACAGACTGGCTCCCTTCAAATTACACCCCTAATGTTATGCTTTTGGCTGTTGTCATAACTAAACTGCCTTCAGGAGATGCTGACAGGTTCAAACAGAATTCAGAGAGGCTTTACTGCCTGTTTTGGTTTAAGTCAGTCTTTTTTAAGTTAGAAGTCGCTGACTATCAGTAGGGTGGTGCAGTGGTCTGTCAAGTGGTCAACTTAAATGTTACAGCTTGCGTAACATCACTTGGTCAAGAGAAACTATATAAGACAGCAGAAACGTCTGTTAAATGTCTCTGGTGAGGCTGTTCGTTTATTTGATGCTATTCCCATTAATTCCTGGCCTCTCTCTTGTCAGGTTTTCTAATGTCGTTTAAAGCCGCACTTCACATTTACATTTAAGGCATTCAGCAGATAGATTGTATAAGAAATAGTAACACAGATGCTTGCCTTAGCAAGCAACACTAATAAAAAGGAACTTTCTGAGCCGGAAGGGGAAGAATTTGACGTCCAGGGAAAGATGTGATCACATTAGGATGCTGCTCCATATCATCTGCTGAATACAGCTCCAGTCAGCCTGTAGAATGAGCCCTGTCCAGCACATCACTCAACACAATGCATGATAGACACAAATTAGGGCCTTCTGGTTAGGGTAAGAAGCTGCATGGGATTGAAAGGTAAGGTTGAAACCGAATTAAGTGTGATACAGGACAGAAATGGTCAGCAGATACACCAGTATACCACAGGAAACTGATAATAATGTGCTTAACAATGCAGCTGTGCTGACTGAGCACTTCTCACAGAACATTTACATAAGAGTACACTTATGTTTAGAGTTTAGTTTTGTGACTGCGATCCTAGGCACCTAAAAATAAAAATTATGTTATCATTTACTCACATCATATGTGTGGATGTAACATATCGTATTAAACCTTATGACTTCCTTTTTTGTGTGTGGAAAGAGAAATTAGATTTTCTAATGACTTGCACTCTTTATGTCAGACTCTATGTTTAGTGTGCTTTGTGTTTTTGCTCCCCTTGTGTCTGTCTCGCACATATTTGGTTGTTCCTGTCCTACTCCTGTTCCAGAGTTTCAGCTGGTAGCACCGATCCCGAATCCAGTTCCAGGGTCTCAACCAGGAGAATCGATCCCAATTCCAGTTCCTAGTTTACAGCCGGTAGTGCCGATTCCAATTCCAACCCCCCGATTTATGGCCAGGAGAGCCATTCCCGATTCCAGTTTCTGAATCACGGCCAAGAGAGCCATTTCCGATTCCAGTTCCAAAGTCACGGCCAGGAGAGCCTTTCCTGATTCCAGTTCCAAAGTCGCAGCCAGGAGAGCCGTTCCCGATTTCAGTTCCTGAATTATGGCCAGGAGCACCAATCCAGAATCCAGTCCCTGTTTTGCGGCCAGGAGAGCCGATTCCGTATCCAGTTCCTGATTTATGGCCAGTAGAACCGTTCCTGATTCCAATACCTGATTTACGGCAAGGAGAGCCAATCCCGATTCCAGTTCCTGAGTTACGGCTAGGAGAGTCGATCCCGATTCCAGTTCCTGATGCTCAGCCAGGAGTGCAGATCCCGATCCTAGTTCCAAAGTTTTGGCCAGGAGAGCCGATCCCGATTTCAGTTACTGAATGACGGCCAGGAGAGCCGATCCCGATATCAGTTCCTGAATCACGGACAGGAGAGCCGTTCCTAAATCCAGGCCTCCCAAAGCTCCTGATCCGTCATGCCTCATGCCTCGTACGGCCTCCAGGTTGCCCACCCCCCCCTCCCGTCGGGATGTTTTGTGGTGTGAGGATGCACCTTCCGGGACTCTGTTTAGTGTGCTTTGTGTTTTTGCTTCCCTTGTGTCTTTCTTGCCCATATTTGATTGTTCCTGTCCTATTTTAGTTGATTATGTTAATTAGTGTCCAGCCGTGTACCGCATGTGTCAATCCCTACAGGTGCTGTATCCTGTCTTATGTCCACCAAGTCAAGTTCTGTTATTCAAAAGTTCTGAGCCTTGTGTGATTCCTGTTTTAGAGCAACCGTGACACTTCATGTGTTAGACTCTAGACAAACATCCTTTTTATTTTATTTTTTGGCAACTTTTTTCCAGTCTTTGTCTTCTGTTTTGACCTTGCACTTCATTAGCTTGATGGAGGATGCAAACACAGGCCTGCTGAGGGCCTCGTTATAAGCGGCTGCTCATATGAGTAAACAACACCTCTGATGAATGTGTTCAACATCCAAATCAGCACAAAAGATCAATGCACACCTTCTAAAAACAACTGTTGTTAAATCATCAAAAAATGCCATTGAAAGAAAAATTATGTATAAGAATCGATGGAGGAATTGATGTATTTTGAGAGATAAAGCATTGTTGAGCATTTTTATTTGTGAAAGGACAGAAAAAGAGTATTTTTTGAAAAGTGGGAGGGAGATTATTGTTTCTTATGCAAGATCTGGAGAAATTGGACAAAAGATATTTGAATCTTATCCAAGGAAACAGAATTAAGGAAATTCTTGGGGGTAGCAGGCAAGCCGTAAAAAGGCAATAGGCACTTGGTTCACAGATGGCCAGAGGCTAATCTGGAAGCCTCATTGTCTTTGCACCTTCATTTACGACCCTCAACCCCCCCAGTTTCTGTGACCCTCACCCCCCCTTCTTGCATCCCCAGGACTTCATGGAAAATCACCTTAACTCAAAATGTCTGTATTTTATGAAAATATGGGTTTTTCACTATCATGTCTGGTGTCAAAAGAAAGGTTTAAACTTTAATTTTATACTGAAATCAATTCCTCAGCGGTCACTTGTTTATCCAAAGAAACTAAGAACTTTAAAGAATTAGGCTTAATAACAAAAGGGGCGTTTTC
>JAUCNO010001313.1:115667-125973 GCA_032353835.1 Enteromius viviparus
ACATGGAAAGACAAAACAAACATCACATGACACAAGAACGCAGACAGAATCAAAAACAGATCAAGAAATACATAAAACAAAGAACAAAACAAACCATGGATGTTACAACGTATTGCATATACGGTGTGTTAAATTATATTATTTAAATTATTTGTTCAAAAAAATATCCTCGTAGCATCGTAAAAGTGAGGTTTCTGGATCTGGGATCATTTCAGTTGTATTGCTGTCTATGGAGGAGCTCTCTGATATCATTAAAAATATCTTAATTTGTGTCCTGAAGATGAACAAAGGTCTTCTGGGTTTAGAACGACACAAGGGTGAGTAATTAATCACGTTTTCTTTTCTGTTTGGACCTTGCCTGTTTGGCTACGCTGTGCTTTAATAAAGCTATCACTTGGATCTTACATCATCTTGTTGAGTCCTCTTTAAAGTAATTATTTGTTTCATTTACTACATTTCAGTTCATTTTAATCATCAGATTTCAAATTGTAAATGTATAAAATTAAACAGTAGATTGCAAATTTAATAAAAAAAAAAAAATAATAATTGCATATACAAATATTTTCTAATTTGTTTTTATCTTCTTTTCATAAGCAAAAGCATGTGTCTTGTTCACTTCTCTAGTTAACAAACAATGCAAAAAGTCTCCAACTCCACAAACTGAGCTGAAGTCAGCTGACACATGTTCTTGACTTTAGTCTTTTGCATTTGTCCTGCAAAACAAACAAATGAACACACACTGCAGTTTTGAAGAAGATATACTCACAAGCATTAAAAATGATATATGGTTATAATTTCCTTTAAAAAAAAAAAAAGATTCATTTGTTATGTAAAGCAGTTTACTGGTCTAAGAAGTGATTAGCACATAACTGGCTCATTTAACCAATGAGAGAAGCACAAAAGTTTGTTGATTGTACCATAAATCATATACTAACATCCTGTACACTCATGACTGGAGTAATGGCTGCTGAAAATATAACTTTTCATCACAGTAAGAAATAACATTTAAAAAATTTTTTTTTGAAATGTTTTTAAATTAATGTACTCTTCCATTTGTCCTGCTGTCAGCAAACGCTTTTGCAGCTTGATTGAATTTGTTTATAATGAAAAGGACATTTTTAGCTACTAAACTTGTAGGAGGTGCGAAAACCTCTTACAGTATGTATCAAAAGATCAAGGCATTTTTTGATTTCTCATATCACCTTTGGAAGAAGTGTCTGGAAACTTAACAGGAAAATCCTGGCGGAAAATTACTAGTACCTTTTCCATTTTACCACTGAGGTTTGTTTTTCTTACAGTGAACTATTCCTGTCGTGGGTTGGCAGAAAGCCTCTTCCAAGTTTTCTGACTGACATGTGCAGGCCACAGTGAGATTCATAAGTGCCAGGATTGTCACACAGACAGGTATGATTCTCAGGGCACATTTTTCACCGATATCTGTCAGCTAGCAGAGACATTTTATGCGTGGTAAAAATCATTGCTTATAATGTAGCAGCCTTAAAATAAGCGTTCTATGTTTTAATACCTCTGTCGCTAATATAGTGAAGTGCTGCAGCTGTGAATATCACACAATCCCCACACAAGAGCAGAACAATTTCAGGTGCTGCAGACTTCCACTCACAGATTGAAACGGACATGTCAAGTTAAAACACAAGGGCCCGGTTTGTGCAGGCTGTATATTTTTTGCAGTGATCACATTAAACATGGCTCAGCATGAATCTGTTAATATCATGTACAGGCCCTAGAGAAAATCAAACATCTGTGCCATACTATATTTAAACATGCCACTGCCTCTCTTTACCACCAACAGACAAGGAAGGGAAAAAAATGAACAAGTGAGAATGAAAGTAGGACATTCACAAGCCTACAGCACTCATATTACAGAAAGAAAGACTGCGCGAGAAGAGAATGTTCTGGTGTTCATGTAAGATGCTGTCTCAACAGAACGTGTTGCTGATATCAGAGAGACAACGGTGACCTTTTTATGTTCACAATAGTCACAAGTCACGTTCAGGTGATGGAAAATTTAATTATCCTAAGGCTAATGATGCTGAACGCACATTTGTGAGAAGCCATTTGCTCACACATGGTGAATCCTTGTGTTCAAAAGCAGAGTGACGGGGAGCAATGCAATGAGAAAACATGCATTTTGAGACACATTGTTTCAACTGAGAGCTAGTTAGTTTGCATAGAACAACTGATCAATATTATGGAATCACTTTTTACCTGAATTGCTGATTTGAGATGATATCTTTCAATGATCTTTATTTGAGTTTTTTTTTAAACGCTGTCGAAACGAATAATGAATGAAATTACCCTAATTGAATGACAGCTATTTCAACCTTAAGCTCTTTCCTGCCCATGATCAAAGTCTCAACTTCTCAGTGTTAAACTGTATCTTAAACCTTGAGGCTAAATTTATTTATTTATTTTTCTTAAAGTTGATTACCATTTATACAGAAAAAAGTTTGTAACAGCTGTTTTTGTGCATTAAAATAATTAAAATAAATTTAATTGTTTAAAATAAAGCTAAAATAATAATTTTAAAATATTTTTGGAACCTTTTTAGTATGACTTATATGCCATTTTAGATTTTCTTAATATTTTGAATTATATTTTATTTTTACATTTCATATCTATCTGTTTTCAAGTTAATTATAGTCAAAAGCCCCATTCGGACGGGACTAGTTTTGTAGGGTGTCGTTAGAGAATGTTTTGTTTCACAGACGTACTTAGTGATTTTAATCCGAATCTGCCATGTCAGTGAAACTGCAACGGCCATTGGTCGCCTGCAGTTGTTTAGATTAAACCAATCGGCAGGGCGCCGTGTTAGAGTGAGCAATGGGCGTCACTCCAGCTGAAAGCGCCAGAATGGGTGGGGCCAGCATGTATATAAGCTTTGTTCGTGGCTGACAGTAAAGCCGCCAAGCAGCCAACTATAGACATTATCCCCTTTAAGCAGAGAGGACCCTGGCGTGCAGGGCTGGGACATCCAAGTTGTAAAACCTAGCAAAGATGGACGGCAAGGACCAGCCGGCCGCCTCACAAATTTCTGACTAGGGGATTCCACTAGACCACGCCCAGGAGGAGGGAGTGGATCTAGTTGAATGAGCTTTTACTCCTTGGCCCATTTGCATTTACATTCTTGGCCCAGCGAAGAGTATGCCAGTGAAATAGCGTCTAGTACCCATTTCGAAAGTCTCTGTTTGAAACCAGCATTCCTTTTGCGCGGGCTCCGAAACAGATAAAGAGCTGGTCAGAGCGCCTGAATGGGGCTGACCGCTCAACGTAGATCTTTAACCCCCTGACTGGGCAGAGGGGGTTAAAGTCCTGGCCTTCACTAGGGGGTAGAGCGGAGAGGGATACCACCTGTGCTCTGAACGGTGTGGGGAGTACCTTCAGTACGTAGCCGAGCATAGGTTTCTGGATTTCCACATAACTAGGGATTTTGATCACGCTCTGCACACCATCTCGTAAACACAGCCCATTTCAAAGCGTAAGCGCGTCTCGTAGACGCGGCTGTAGAGCCCACAGCTCGGGCTGTGGGTGCCAAAGTGAGCCCTGTGCCTGAAAAAGGAGATCACGTCTCTGGAGGATGGGCCATGGCGCTACAGCCAGCATCATATGCAGATCTGCTATCCACGGCTGTTTTCTCCAGAAGGGGGCTACCAGGAGGAGTTTGTGACTCCCTTCTCTGACACGGCTGACCTGAGGTATCAGGGCCGTCGGGGGTCAACGCATAGAGCAGGAGGCTGGGCCAGGTCTGAGCCAGCGCGTCCATCTCTCTCGTGAAATAAGCCATTTTTCCAGAGCACTATGAGGACAGCGCAGCTCGCAAAAAGAGGTGCACTGACCCTATATGAAACACACACTGAGGTGGCGGATTATGTCTGCATAATGCACTCACACATACTCAATCTCAACGTGAAAAACCACTTTCATCTTTCGAGGGAAAGGAATGAGAGCGTGAGAGAGTCCTGAGAGCATTACATTCTGCGTGGGGAGGCCAGACAGTAATGTATGAGTTCACCTGCCGTATATTTAGCTTAGGTCTTACCTTTAGAAGACTTCCTCCTCGCCGGGGCCGTCAGGGGATGTTAGAAGGCGGAATCAAATGCCTAATACCTACGGCGTAGGCAGGGGTTTTCTCTAGCTGCAGGCGATCTGATCAGCACAGGTTTCCGTCATGGACCAGCAAAGGTTTTCGTCGCTGAAGGAGAAGAATCTAACTTTGCCGATGAGGGCGTCAGCTTATATACACGCTGGCCCTGCCCATTCTGGCGCCTTCGGCTTGAGTGTCGCCCATTGGTCGCTCTAACATGGCGCCCTGCCGATTGGTTTAATCTAAACTGCAAGCGACCAATGGCTGTTGCAGTTTCACTGCGTGATTGAATAGGCTTCAGTTAGGAGGGAAATAGGAGATTTACCATAAGCGTCTTAGCAGATGCAGTACGAGTGCAGTATCATCTCGTACTAGTAAGTAACTAGTCCCATCCGAATAGGGCTAAAGTTGTAATTGCCTGTGCAACACGCTGAAATAAAATAGGTTTAAGCGTTTCATGTTCATTTTATTCAGTGAATTTCAGCTCATGGAAAAACCTAGTCATAGACTAAAATGTAAATCAGAGCTTGTTTCAACGGAAAGAAACATGCTGACTAATCTTAAAACATGTCAGTTTTGTCTTTAGATGGACACCAGTAACGCCTTTTTCTAAGGCATTGTTTATAAAAAATTACAACCTAGGCTCATTGGAAATACTTACCTTTTCATACATTTTTGCAAAACTTAAAAATTGACCAATACATACAAATCACTGCAGTTTCCAGTTGAAATAAACAATAGAGGCAGTAAAACTCCCACAACTTTTATTACTTTTCAAGTTGAGTAGTTTTACTCTGTAGCTCACGTGATACAGTGTTGCACTTACATGTAAGTGATGAAAAGTTTTTATGCCGTGTAACGGTTCAACAAAACAGCTCAAATCATAAGGAAAGTTAAAATAGCATGGCTGCATCAGCGAATCTGTTTTCAAATTACTTTTGCATTCGATAACACTATCGGGTAGGTTTAGGTTTGGGTTTGGTGTAGGGGATATTTCTAACATGATAGAGCATTAATCTTTAGTGACACTCACTGGATAATTGAATTCTGAACAGCCACATTGCATCAGCATTATAAAAACACTGCAATACGTACAACCTAATATAAAGGTTCCACGGTTATGTATTAAACAAGGCCAGCTCTATGGGGCAGCAAGAAGGGGCAGCGCCCCCTCAAATGCATGTCTTGCCCCCTCAAATCAAAATTTTGAAAAGTAAAGAAAGCACATGTTAATATACTCACGAAATGAATGCATTGCAAGTTGACAAAATTATCTGCGATAACGGAAAAATCCGCAGAAAAAGTGACACTATACAATACAATATTAAATTTCCTTAGATTCACATCTCTGTCCCTCCGCTGTATACTCATTCACAGGCTGCAGCGCGCACACACCCCTGAGCCCTCGGTAAACATCCAATCACCGTCCGTATGCAAATTACTCAAGACAACTGTGTGAGCGAAAAAAATAGAGGTATCAAATGGTTCAGAAAAGGAAGCTTTTATAAGTGGGGACGAAGATGTGTCGTACAGCAACAATGATTTTGTCCTCCATTGTTTCAGAATTCTGCCTCCTCTTGCTACGTAGTAATCATGTCACTAGAGCAAGCTCCTTATTGGTTAACGTGGCACAAACGTTAGGGGGGTTGCGTGCCTCAGTGACCTTAAGAGCTATACCAGCAGGAGCTAGTCTTCAAGTAAGACACTCAAGTTGGACAGGTCTGAAGGTAGAGGCCTGACAAAGTGCAATCCACTTTTGCAGGCTGGCTTTGGACACAACTATTCAGCAAGAAAAATACTGTTACTATAATCACAGGAAAAAAAAAACTGTGCTCAAACATGATGTGTACACATGATGCCCCCTTCACATTTCTGACTGCCCCCTAATATGTGCCTGTCTAGAACAAGCCCTGCCGCTAAACGTGTGATTTAGGGCCACTCTGGACATTTCACTTTGGTGAACTGTGACGAAACATTTGGTAAGGTATGCCATTTCCTTTTTATGAAACCAAGCTGTAAAGATAAAGTTTTGTACAGTTTTAGCTTTAGTTAATGGTAACACTTTTTTAAGTGTCTTTTTAACAGCAGTAAATTATGCATAATTACATGCAAATAGCCAAACCCTAACCTGTAGTTACATTTACATAGTTAATTCATATTACCTAGTAATTACATTGTGTTCAGGGAACCATAAGATAAAGTGTAACCATGTTAATAATGATCATCCTGTTTGAAGCTTGACAGCTCATGGTCAGTTATTGCTTACTTTATATGGACAATTACTAGCATAAAAACCTGCCTCTTTATTGCATTTCATCAAAAGAAGAAAACAGATGAACAACATGAGGGTGATTTAACAAAAACAATGCTCATTTTGGGGTAAACTAAGCCTTTAAAGGTCAAATTTTAGGAATAATGTACTATGCAAACGCTATAATAATGATCCATTACAGAGTGGCTTACTCTCCTCACAGTTATTAAGGATCATAGACTTTACTTAAGTGGGCCTGAAGTGCCCATATTTCTCTCATTACTCTTGGGCCCCTAGGCTGACTGCTTTGGACGCTCTGTTATGTTATGCTGTATAACCCACTTGTCAAACTGACTCACTGTGAATGGTATCCTTCGCAGTTGCCATGACTTTGGCTGTGATTGATTTCTCAGTGTCGTTTCTGACAGCTTCGCTCCAGCATATTGAAATGGCAAAAGTGCTCGGACCTTCACCTTCTTTATGAGGCGGCCTATTCTTCAGAGTTAAAGATTCTCTTCCGCTTGGTTATACACCAAGGCTTAAACTACCTTCGGATCTGTGCTTTTGTGCTAAATCAATTCTTGAAAGCCTTGAGCAAGCAACGACAGCCGGCAACCTCGCTTTTACAGTTCTTTTACACGGTTCTATATGAGCGACATTTCTTTTTTACAATTAGTGTCTTTAGGGAAATGGTTACATTTCTTCTTTACAATTAGTGTCTTTAGGGAAATGGTTACATTTCTTCATTACAATTAGTGTCTTTAGGAAAAGGGTTACTAAAAGTGACAATTTGATCATCTATGAAATCTATTCGATCCTTTATTCTCAATGAAAATATTTCTACAATTCCACTGTTTTGTTCTATAGAAGTCAGTCGGGTTTGGTATGACAAAAAGTTGAGGTTTTTTTCTTTCTTAGGTGAACTCTCTCTTTGAGTAGACCAAATATTTTTTTCATTAAATTGAATCTTGTCTAAGAAATACCCAAAATATGGTCACTATTTGAATCAATGACAAATTCTCGATGAAAAATGAGTCACTTATTTTGTTCCACGGAAGAAAGCCATACAGGTTTGGAATGACGAGGTTTATTTTATTTTATTTTATTATTTGTAGGAGAATTCTGAATAAATTTATATCAGTTCTGTCAGGCATTCACCACAGCCCACTCCATCTGCCACACCTCTGGTACCACCTCCCACTCGTTCATCATCAACCGAATTCTGATTCATTGCACCTGGAGCTCATTGAGCCAAGTCCTATACAAGAGACACTCATGCATTCACTCATTGTCTGGTCTACAGTTCACATGCTACTTCCTTGAATCTATGCTGTTTTCACGTGGACAGCTTCCTTGGGCTTTGGAGATTGGCATGGCTCAACAGTTAGACTCTGTATCATCTCAGTTCTACAAAACCATTGAGTTAAGAACTCTTGCTTTTACTGTTTACCCTGCTTGTCAACAATTAAACCTTTAAATAAAATGTTGGATTGGGTTGCCACTCACCTCTCGTCTCCTCCATCTCAGTGTGTGTGCTTGTGACAGACCAGCCACTAAAGAACAACTAAAAGATGAGCACCGAAAACCTTCCTGCACCGAGTTGGTGAATGCCTTGAAGGTGGCAGCCCAATGGCCAAAGCTATTTGGAACTTGGACAATCCCATCATTCAATCCTATGCACAGATTATGAATCATTTCTCCAAAGTGTTTAGCGTGACCACTGGAACACTCACCACTTCCGAATAGCTCCTCAGTCTTCAGCAAGATACTTCTGTAATTGATTACATTCTCTATTTCCACACGCTAGCAGCTGGAAAGTGACCACGCTGCTGAGAGCCTCAGACAAGGACTGAACCCGGATATTCGTGCCACGATGGCTTTGTACGATGACAGTATTGGACTAGAATCTTTCCTGCAATGAACCACTCGAGTCTCCCAGTGACTAGCCACCTGCCGGCTCTCAATAACCACATTTACAACCGCTCCTCACCTTGCCCAGGTGGCTGCTTGTTCTCCAGTACCAGAACCTATGAAAATCATCAGTTTTTCAGCATTTAAACCTTTTTATAAAACTTTGGATTGGATTGCCACTCACCTGTCATTTCCTCTGTCTGTGTGTGTGTGTGTGTGTGACAAATTCAATTATTTATACATAAAACGAAAACTTTCTAAAATGCACCTATTTTTTCATGCAAGTTTAAGATTTATTTTATTTTCTTGGTGAACTGTCTCTTTTTAAATTTACATTTAAAATGTATCTCTTTAAATAGTGTTATTCGTTATTTATGCAGTGAAATGATTAATCACATTCAAAATAATATATATATTTATTACATATTACATAATGTGTGTGTATACTATGTATTTATTACTATATATATTGTATATACACACACATACAGTATATTTTTCTCAGATATTTAAATATATATAAATCTGTATATATATATAACAGTCCAGGTAAAGTCCAAAAGTCAATCCGAATGAATATAACAAGAACGCTCAGAAATTGTCGGCAAGAACAATACTTCGCGCCGATCGGAACTCAGTCGCTCCCTTTTAAAGAGGAGATAAACGGCAACAGCTGTAGCGGTAATCCCGGAAGTACGTGGGTAAACCGGTCCGAGTAGGAACTAGAATTCCGGGGATAGTTCCCGCTGATGGCGGTCGGACAGCGCCACAGAGGACCGCCCAGTAACACTATCACTATTACTACACTATTTTTAACACATTAATTAAATAAAGGGGAGAGTGTCCTTGTGTGTGACAGCATAAAATCTAGCCCACAAATAATCTCCAATCACAGCTTTCTTCATAGGGCACCTGAGCATGCCTGAAGGAAAGGTTAAAGGTCAGGATTAATGCCTGGTGGGATACAATAGTATCTCTCTTGACTTGATGACATTCTACCCATAGGAGCCTGATGACACACAGAACTTGTGTGTCTAAAGTCATACTGATATGGAGCAAAGACCTTCTACTTCCTTAAAAACTTGAGACGCTGTGCTTGTCTGTATTCCATAAGTCTTTCACCTACAACAACACACGCACATACATATAAACTTGCTGCATGCAGACACACCTATACTTATTTGCATATACATATAAGCTTGAGTCATGCATATACACCTAAAAACACTTGTGCGCATACACACCGATAAAACACTCGCACAAACATACTAAATATGATCCACCCCGATCCATTCAAACCTAGAGTTGTCATGAGCCGGGTTTGACTTTCTTGGGGTTTTTTTTCTCCGTGTCTGTGTTTAATGTCCGAACCTGTGTTCAGCTGTTGCTTGTTTGGATCAGTGAGCTCCACAGATTGCCCTGGCACCTGCGGCCACGTTACGCTGATTGGCGTGCCTATTTCTCCGTTTGTCTAACCTGTCTTTGTCGAATGATTGAATGTGAGAACGTATTTCCGTCTGGCTACTCTACCTGTTTCTATCAAGTATTTTTTGTCCGCAGTCTAGTCTTGTCCAGTCCTGTTTGAGTGTCGTGGATTTTTGTCTGTTTTTTGGCCATTTGGCTTAACAAACCTCCTGATTCACGCTGAGGAAAGGACTCCTGCTGCGGAGAGCTTGCTGCCTCGCCAGAAAATTATATACATCTTGGAGTGTGGCTTTTTTTCTGCACCTTGTACTGCACCTGACAAGAGTTGTATATACATATGCAAGTGATTTCATATGTGGATGTGCATGGACTTCTCAGTACAAACGGAAGGCATTTCAGTGTAAAAGGAAGTCGTTTGAGCGTAACTGGAAATAACCTGCCGGTTGCAATGATGGATAGGGATTGTGCTACAACTGAACCAATTAACATTTTGCAAAATGTTCTTGCTTCGCTCACTGAAGAGGACAAGTTGTGATCATTTGTTCCCTTTCGACATTACACTCGTACTGCGTCTGATAAGACGCTATGGGAAAACTCCTCTTTTCCCCTAAACTGAA
>JAUCNO010001313.1:167840-178028 GCA_032353835.1 Enteromius viviparus
ACAGATAACCCAGGATTCCGTTTATCCGGGGTTTAGGATAACCCTGGGTTAACAATTTCAAGTGTGAAAAGCCCTACTGTGTGATTGTTACTCGCGTGAACAAGCACTGATTTGCCTATGATTTTAGGCGTTTGTCTGCGATTTTTTTCAAAACCTGTCAGCGAGTCAAAATCAGGGCAAAAATCATGCAGTCTGAACTCTGCTTTAGTCAGATATACAGTTGTGCGTCTTTGGAGCCCACTGCAATTAAAGCCGAGTTCAGACGATCAGTCTCCAGAATATTAATCACGATCACCTGTCACCACCACCACCTGACTCAGATCACACCCCTCATCAAGTACTCCATATAACCACACACCACTCTGCACACAGTGTCCGAGCTCTTTCCAGAGAAGTGGACTAAAAACTATCTCCGCATCTCTTGTGACTTACCTGTTGAACTTACCTCTCTCCTTTTTTTGCATCTGAAAAGTATTTGCATCAGTCAACTTCCAATATTGTGTTCCAGTCATATCCTTATTATTATCAACTCACCTGTTATTCTCTCATCTTCATCTGTTTTGGAACTCATTGTAAATAAACATTATTGTGACTGAACTTACCATCTGTGTCCCGTCCACTTCGTAATAACCCTAATATGTATTTATTAATAATTAAATCTAAATTAACAGTTCTTCCACCAAGAAATTCCTAGTTTATCCAGTCAGAAACTAAAGTCGGAGATGTCTTTGACTTCAATAGCCAGTTTTAAAAATACAACAAAAATACATTTCTCAGAAATTAACATTTGGCATCCTTTAAAATGTGTCTATTCTGTTTTGCTTGGCTTGTATTTTGAAGACATTGTTGATTTCTTATCAATCCTTTCAACTCCATGGAGGACACATTATACACCACTAAGCCACTCTAAGCAACCCCCCCCTTTCTTTTTTTTTTTTTACTTTCTCCTCATTTGTGGGCTCTTGAAGGTGTCTGCTTAGTGCTACCTGAGGTAGGAGTGGTCAGCCCTGGCAGACTAGCCTCAGGCCAAAACAAGGCCTGCTGGGGTGAGCTACTCACTCAGAATAGAATATGCTGCTCACTCAGCTTAATGCTTGCTCGCACCAGGACTCTTGAGCATTCTCGATTACAAGAGGAGTGAAATACAGATTCCTTATGGAATAGTGAGTCTAAATTTAGGCTGCTCGGAGAATTCGCCATTTTTGTCATGTGGTGAACAGGTGGATTTATTTTGTAGACTGTGAATGTATGTTAAAATGCAGCCAAAAGCCTTTTAGATAGGGCATGAAGAATTATAAGGAAATCAAGATTATTCTAAGACCCTCTGAAACAATTTGTAATCAACATCTACAGACTTGTATATTGCACCGTAAGATGTTACAGATTTGTAATGGTCATAGAAAACTGGCAAATTTGATTTCCAGGCCTGGAGAAGGAGTAGAAATTATTAAACAGAAATTAAAAAGCTATTTAGACCAGCATAAATTTCTTGGCTCATATTTAACGGATACATTTTGGTCTAGTTGGTGAAAAAGCATTGTCAAGAATGTTAAGGAAATTTCTTTAATCATAATTATGTTATGTAGTAGCTCAATAATTTAATTCACTAAAAATTGCTTTTTGTGAACAAATTATATAAAGGAATTCTGAGAAATAATATACATTAGTCATGAAAATCAAAGAAAATTAATCTGAAACCCTGTTAGGTTGTTACATAAAATGTACTATAGAAACCACAGTTAACAAAATGCATAGTTACGGTTTCCTTTTAATTTCCATTTTTTATGTAGCAGTTACAGCTGTGAATAATACTACCTGGTCTCATGGCATGAATGTATGCTTTCGCAAAGAAAAAACACATATCACTGCAGTATCCAAAAGAAATGAAAGGAGGCAGCAGAGGCAGTACAACTCTGACACCTTTTTATTCCTTTTTGATTATTAAAGTGTAATTTCTGCACAATTACATAGTACTTATAATGTCATGTTATTACTTCAAAACAATATTGATATGCTGGGATATTTAAAACTGATGCTTTTGAACGTTAGCATCAAACATATCCAGCTTGATAACTATGTTTTCACAGTAGGTAGGTTTGGGGTTGAACATCATTTAACGTTTTTGCAGTAGTCCATGGATATTTCAATTCTAAAATGCTGCAATTCACGCCTACAATATATCAATCTAATCAAAAAATGTGCACATAAGTACATATTTTTATGAGACTAGGTTGCGATAATACCCATACTAGATTTCATAGTTGTATTGCACGAACAAAAACTTTTTAAATTATGATAGCATAAATCTTTGTGAGGAGAAACATTAGTTGGGTGGCCCTTATTTAATATCTTAAATTAAATTTGACATTTTTATGCCAAATTTAAACAATTTTGAACATATTGAACATAAATCCCCCAAATTTTGTGATCATTCTTAAAAGGAGAATGAGACTTAATACTAAATTAGTTATGCAAATTGATGGCATGATTGTGTTGAATAGAACTTAATAAGCCACAGAAACAAAGAACTGCTGAAAACTCTCATTTCTCCCATGTGAAGAAAGAATAAAGGCTTTCTGCGTCTATGAATGCAATCAGGGAATAAATGTTTAAACCATAATTCTCTGAGACGCCCATTATGTGTTTTTGAATTTCAAAGTCAGTAATGCCTTCCCAGTAAATTAATTGATATAATATATAATTTTATATACAAAGAGACAGAGAAAAAGAAACAGTACAATAGCATTAAACTGAGATGTGCCAATTAGGAGAACAGAATTCAATTAATTTGAAAACGTTAATAGACATAACAATTTCAAAGCTAATTAGCGTGAATAATACAGACTGAGTTAATCAAACAAATGAACTGTTGATTGGAAAGTTTCTGAATAATGGTCTATCTCTACAGTTTATTGTTAAATAAGTCAGATAGGAAGAGGAATCCAGAAACAACATATGAACTTCTGTTTTTGCTTTCATTTCATAATATAGCTTATTAATTACTATCATATTGAGCATACAGGCTAGTGATCTTTCTCTTTATTGGTAATTGCTAAGACATTTGCATTTGGACAACCATCAAATATTCATTAGCCCACACTATTTGTGCTACAGACATAAATGATACCTAAAATTATTGAAAAGATATTCTCTTTTGATTTTCTAAGTGATCAGATAGACACTGGTAATAATACAGGCTAAGAAATTGGAGAAACCGAAGTCATAGATGCCAGCATGTTATAGAGGCAGACTCTTTTGTCTTGGGCCAATAAGTAACCACCAAAACACCCTAGTATTGTGGCGCCATGCATAGCAAGCAGTCTAGTAAATATTAAGTAATGCATACATGTTTTTGTGCAAGAGCTGCTGTTGTTTTACCATTTGCAACACACACATACTCATTCATGCATTTACACACACACACATGGCTAGGCAGGTTTCTGTGCTTGTGCTTCCTGTAGCCCTGTGGCGCTGTCGCTTCACTACTCAGAGCTGCTGTTTTGGGCAAGAAAGAGAATTATTTATTTAGCACACACCTCTCCTGTCATAGTTCATCTGCAGATAGCAACATAAGCACAGCCCTGAGGCCTGCACATCTCAACACAATAAGAACAACACTGGAACCCTCCCCCCAAAAAAGCAGAACACTCATGATGGAGTTTGTGAAATGAAATTTAGAGGAAAATGTATTCTGAATGTCTTTCATTTGTTTCTCAGGACTTAATATATTATTTTTAATTGTATGTATTATAGTGGAAATGTTATTTTTCAGCATTGTGTGATATTTTTTCTGTTCCATTGTAGGAAAAAAAAGATTCTATATACTGTACACTGTTTAAACAAATAAAGGGAACATAAAGATCTGAATGAAATATTATTTTGAAATGCTTTGTTCTTTACATTTAGTTGAATGTGCTGACAACAAAATCACAGAAAAAAAATATCAATGTAAATCAAATGCATTAACCCATGGAGGTCTGGTTTTGTCACACTCAAAATTTAAGTGGATAAACACCTTACAGGCTGATCCAACTTTGATGTAAGGTCCTTACAACAATACAAAATGAGGCTAAGTAGTGTGTGTGGCCTCCACGTGCCTGCATGACCTCCCTACAATGCCTGGACATGCTTCCGGTGAGGTGGTGGATGGTCTACTGAGGGATATCCTCCCAGACCTGGACTAAAGCATCCGCCAACTTCAGTACAGTCTGTGCTGCAGACTGGTGGATAGAGCAAGACATGATGTCCCAGATGTGCTCAATTGGATTCAGGTCTGGGGAACAGCATTTGGAACTGCTGAGACACTCCAGCCACATGAGGTCTAGCATTGTCTTGCAATAGGAGGAACCCAAGGCCAAACACCGGCATATGGTCTTACAAGGGGTCTGAGGATCTCATCTTCGGTACAGTACCTAATGGCAGTCGTGCTACCTTCAGACAAGCGCATGGAAGCCTGTGCGGTCCTCTAAAGTAATGCCACCCCACACCATTACTGACCCACTGCCAAACCGGTCATGCTGGGGGATGTTGCAGGCAGCAAAACGTTCTCCACGGCATCTCCAGACGTCAAGTTTGTTAAATGTGCTCAGTGTGAACCTGCTCTCATCTGTGAAAAATGCACAAATGCTGGGTTTTTGCCATCCTACGGCCTTCTCCGTGTCTCCTGATGTACTAGCCTGTCTCCTGGTAGCGCCTCCATGCTTTGGACACTGCACTGACAGGCAGCAAATCTTCTTGCGCTGCACTACTTGAGCTACTTGTGTGGGACAACACAAGGTAGCATGAGACATCTCTTTCGTCTCATGCTACCACTAGAGTAAAAGCACCGCCAGCATTCAATTGACTAGAACATCAGCCAGAAAGCAAAGGAACTGAGAAGTGGTCTGTGGTCACCACCTGCAGAACCACTCCTTTATTGGGGGTGTCTTGCTAATTGCCTATCATTTCCAACTGTTATCTATTCTATTTGCACAACAGCATACAAAACTGATTGTCAATCAGGCCCCTTTTAATGTAATACACATTGCTTGTATTTTGTTAATTAACAGCTGACATTAGATCCAGTTTATCCATCACACTGAACATGGCAGTGTACGTACACTGCATTATGGGATGCACTTTTTCATTATAGTAAGAAGATAAATCTACATGGTGCACATTCTACATTCTATATACTGCAACAACACTGGAATACTTTTAATAACTATCGTAATAACTTATGAGTACACACGTTTTTCCCAGGTTAGAAAAAGTCAATTAACGTTTGAATGTTATTCATTCAGATCAATCAGGGTGCAACGGCATAGAGAGAGTCTTGTGTCTGTTTTTATGCAAAATAAATTAAAAATCAGTTTAAGCATAAAAGATAATACGAACTGCTATGGATCATTGCATTATGTCTGTTCATTCAAATAAAATTATGTTTGATCATTACATCTGATGTTTGCTCAGGCAAAACTTTTCAGTGTGTTGCACTAGTCCTTTAGATCTTGATCTGTATAAAAAAATCTAAAGTGAGTTATTTTTAATTATCAGTTACAATGGCCATCATTTCCTAATGATTGTAATTTTCCTGATTACAATATACCATTCAACAGTTTGGGGTCAGTCAATTTTTTTAAATGAATTACAAACATAGATTATTGATCAAACATAGAATAAAACACATGCAAAATGTCTAAGTCAATGTTTTTTCTGTATTTTTGATCAAATAAAGGCATCCTTGGTGAGCATGAGAGACTTAAAAAATAAAAAATAAAAATCAATCTTTGAACATTATATGTAAATAAAATAAGCATAATTTTAACTAAAACATATTTTCCCCTGTCCATTTTCTGTGCATATAAACTTCTGGAATATTTGTGGACATTGAAACAAGTTTCTCCAAGTGAGATTTCATACATTTTGGTATCAACTTATGTCTATTAATACACTGCTCGACTTCTTGGATTTCTATCAAATTACAGAAGTTAAATGTTAGTATTAACGTCTAATTTTCCAAACTGGCAGATACCCCCATATGTGTGTGAGATCTCAGCAACTCAATTAGAGAACACATCTGTTCCATTAGAGAATCTAGACGTCATCCATCAAATGTGTCATATTCATCTCACCTCCACTTTCCACATAAACATGCTTCATATTATGCTCAGCAAGATTGGCAATTTGCTTCAACCACGTTTAGTTCAGCCCCATACTAGAGGAGGCTTGGAATTAAAAGACTTTACTCCTACCTGATACAAAGATATATGGACTAATTTATGTATTTACTTTCCCCCCATAAAGAAGCAGCTTAGGTATTCTGCTAAAATTCTTTTTGTGAATCAACTGGGTTTTCTATATTATTTTTACACAATTTTATCAAATGCTGTTGCTCAGGCAAGTCAAAAGAGTTGAATTTCTTATGATATCCTGCTCCCCAGATAGGACTCTCACTTTTCCAATTGTTTTATCCAAAGGGAATTTTTTGCCTGGTTTTCTATCAGCCACTGAGCCAGAAAGCACCACTAACTTAAGATAAACTGTGATAAAAAAATAAATAACATTTCCGTTTTAGTCAATGCGATTAGCCAACTTGATCTCAAGGCAATGCGTACGTATTTTTCTGAGTTGCCAGTTTGTATAAATTTGTACGAATGACCAAAACCTAACCCTGCCCCTAAACCTACCGGTCATGGGGTTTTAGACAAATTATGCAAAATCGTATGAGTGAGGTCGTGCGAATTAGTATGAATCAGCATAAATTTGGGACCTCGTATGAATTGGTCGTGAGACTGTGTTGGAATTGCTGGAAATACAAAAAAATTTGAAAATGAGAAAATATAATTTGTAATATATAATTTCTCTGTGCTTGACTTGGATGTATTCATCTTTTGATAATTTGAATTAATGGAATAGGTTTTGTCCTCCATTAGTAGACTACAATAGAACAAGGCCTCTCTAATTCCACACTGCTAATGGTACTCCATTAGCATGCATCATGCGTATTCATTTCACACATTTACGGAAATCTAAATCCCTAGCAAGACAAATCGTGAAGACTTCAATAAAACGTTCAGGCCTGGTTTTTATAGTTCTGAGAAAGCATCTGATGGGATCAGTATTGGGCCAGAGTCAGCTGTCTCAAGACTACTTTCATACAGACAACCTTGGGATCCATTGAGAGGGATTATTCGCTTTCAACTTTGAGTGCCATTATGGAAAAGGCCGGTCTTACCGTATCTCATTCTCTTCCCAGAGGTTCATCTGCAGTGCTGTTTTCCATTTCTTTACAGGAAGACTTTTTTTCTGAATAAAATGGTAAACCACACAAGATTGAGTTTCACAGCATCCTCCTCACAAGTATTGTGGAATCAAAATGGTTTATTTTGGGAAATATTTTTGCGTTTTTTGTTTTTGTTTCTAGCTATTAAACAATCTTCCGTACACTCTTTAAAGTAAAGACAAGAGGGATTTTTAACAACAATGCTACAGAAGAACCATATTTGGTTCCGCAAAGAACCTATTAGTGAACAGTTTTTTTCTTTAGTATTATTTAAAAGTATTATTTCTTAGGAAAACCCTTTTCTATGATAAAGACACTTTTATAGGATACTGAAGGTCCGCCAATATATTTTCAGATTCCAAACATTTTCAGTGACCTCTGTTATCTGCACATTCCTCAGGGCAGTGAGGAACCTTGGCACAAATACTTTATTTACAATGATGAATATGCATTAAGTAGCACTATCTTTGATTTATTGTCATTTAGATGTTCCACATTCTTTACATGGTGCAGTGTATCGAAGAATTATTGCTGTTGCTATGTTTAAAAAGGTAGTAGCAGCCACCCCAGCGGTGAAAAATACTCACATGGGTGTACTTGGCACACAATGGCCTTCTTAGGCATGCTGAAAAGAACTGATCACCAGCATATGTTGTGTTTTGGATTCTGGTCCCTAGCATGAGATATTGGTGTGCTGGTGTGTCCCTACCAGACTGCACCTTAAAAAAAATCATGTTTACAAGCTGGCAGCTGTGGTTGTATAAAAGGGGGAAAAAAAATAAAAAAAATTACAGCATTTCAGGCATTAAGAAATGGTATTTTGGGATGTGTATGTAAAAAAAATTACTCTATGGGTGTGTTTATGTATGCACTTATTCATTTATTTAATATTGTCATTATGTTTTTTGTATTTTGAAATATACAGATTATTGGGCACCGATAGAATCTGCAGACTTAAAATATGTGTAGTTTACATGAACATAGGAAGCTGCATTCTTATAATTCTCAAATTATTGAAACTATTTAATAAATGAAGAGGCAAGGGGCAGATGACATGTAAAACTTTGTGACTGACTGGCATCCAAAAGCTTTATGCAGTGTTCAGTGGCTCCACATTCTTTTGGGCCTGGTGATGGTAGTAATACTAACTGTAAAATGATTAAACTTTGATTTAAATGTAACATTCATCACAACTGATTTTTACCTATGGTTAATGAACATATATACAAACATTGTTAGTATTATTTATGTGCTATTATAGTGTATATGCACATTTTTAATAATCTTTTATTATCATATCTTCATATCTTCTACATTTTAGAATTTGTTTGTCACTTTATTAAATTTTTTATTTCAGTTTTAGTGTTGGTACTTTTATAGCTTCAACTTATTTCAGTTAGCTTACAGAGTTACATAAAGATGTTTCATAGTTTTAATTTAAGTTAACAGTAACAACAGAAATGTACGTCTTAAAGGTATGCTTGTAGACTTTAACAAAGAGTGAACAATTCAGCAAAAACAATTAGCAAAACATTGCAGTAATTAAAGTTGCTCATTTGAAATTTGACAGTTTATTTTACAAAACAGGCCAATTGCAAGAAGGAATTCAACTCTCAAGCAGGTTCAACCTTTTGGGTATTCTGTCAGGCTTGGGCAACCGTGCAACATGTTTAAGTATATCCCTTCCATCCCCACTCTATTACTAGCCCATTCTCAACTACAGCACATGTTTAGAACATAATGATTCACTTGAGTGGCTATATCCTCCCCCCCCCCCCCCTCCCTCCCTCCCTCCCTTCTATAGCTTTCACTCAGGCACAAACGCTTATACACTGGAGGCTTTTTAGGTCTTGATCTTTAAAGCTTGTCCAGAGGAACATGACTCAGTCCATTGGTGGAAAGACACCGCCTGCTTTATTGACTGCTTATCAACCGCTTGTGTGATTTATCGTCACTGAGCTTCTGTATCTTGATGACACTGCTGTTAATGTCAAAGACATTTCCAGTAAGTCCATAAGCGGTACTTTCCCCGCTGTGTGACAATCAGAGCGCAGTCATCTGTAAATCTCTGAAAAGTAGAGATGGGAATAAAAAAAAAAAAAGAAACAAAGCTGGTTCTGACACTTAGTCTGTTTCTGCCACTAAATACAAAAATTAAGTGCATCTTTTTATTTTGTCTAATGACCAATTTGTTTAATATTTTATGAGGAGGCTGATTTGTACAAATTTGTATTGTACAATTTGAGAGATGGGTAGGTTTAGGGGTGGGATTTGAGTGGAAGTTTAGGTCATTTGTACAAATTAATACGTTCTTCAATGTGTTGTGACAGATTACTCAATTCAGTTTTTCAAGTTTAATTCCGCTAAAGTTAATCTATTCTCTTGTCTGATCTGTTTGTTGGACAAGATGGCGGAATCAATCTTTTTGCAAAGTGTCAGTTGTTTTTTTTATTTATTTGATGATATATACACTTGCAAAAAATATATCAGATATGCAAGATATAATTATTCATTCCTCTAATTCTTTCTTGCAGTTCTGAATGTTTTGTAACAATTGCTTTTCTCAGAATTGTGAGATATAGACTAAGTTATAAAGTTATAAAGTCATATTTTGAGGAAAAAAACGTCTAGGTTACAAACGTAACCCATGTTCCCTAAAGACGTTACATATGGGAACTCGCCAGAGAGACCAAATGCCTTTGAGCTTTATACAAAAGGCCAATGAGTATTGGCGTGCACTTGATTGCCCTCAGGTGCACCTCATCACTGTGTGAGTATAAGAGGGCACGAGCAGAGTGCACATGCAGGTTTTCACTAAAGAGCCGTAGCCGGTGTCAGCGCGACCTTAGAGTCATGGCAGGAGAAAGTGTAACGTCTCCGTTCCCTCCTTCAGGGAACGTGGGTTACGTTCGTAACCTAGACGT
>JAUCNO010001313.1:182119-196966 GCA_032353835.1 Enteromius viviparus
ACCACACAGTCGACCAAGCCATGTCCATTATCAAAAAAGTCGGCAAAGGAGCCTGGATGGCGAAAGTTGATATCACAGCCGCATTCAAAGTCATGCCTATCCATCCTGACTTTTGGCACCTTTTCGGCATCCAATGGCAGAACCTATTTTACTTCGCCGTGCGCCTCACGTTCGGATGCAAAAGCAGTCCTAAAATTTTCGACATGCTCTCCGAAGCCATCTGCTGGATCCTTTCAAATAATCACCAAATTAACAACCTTATCCACCTCCTAGACGACTTCCTGTTCATCTCCCCTCCCCACGCACCCCCCGGCGCTGACTTAACCAGGGTCTTAAAGGTCTTCGCCGACCTAGGCATTCCCATCGCCCACGAAAAGACCCTGGGGCCCAGCACCAACATTGAATTTTTGGGTATTCACTTAGACTCACAGAAATTCATCGCTTCCCTTCCCAAAGAGAAAGTTGATAGGATAATCCTGATCGCATCTAACCTCCTCGAAAACCCCCAGTGCTCGAAACGAGAGCTTCTATCAGTCCTCGGGCACCTAAACTTCGCTATGCGAATTATTCCCCAAGGTCGTCCCTTCATCTCCCACCTGCTAAATCTAGCCTCCTCCACTCCCGCCCTAGAGGACAAAATCAACCTACCAGCCCCTTGCCTCCACGAACTTCAGCTCTGGGTATCCTTCCTGTCCCAATGGAACGGTCATTCCTTCTTTTATAACGAGTTGATTTCTTCCCCCGTTGACATTCAGTTATTCACAGACGCAGCCCCTTCCATCGGGTTTGGCGGCTTCTATCGCAACCGATGGTTCGCTTCCCCCTGGCCTCCCCAGCTGCTAGAAACCCCCAGTCATCTAGCCTCATCCGCCCTGTTCGAGCTATACCCAATCTTAGTCGCTGCCGCCCTCTGGGGGCCAGAATGGTCAGCTTCATGCATTGTCGTGCACTGCGACAACGAAGCCACAGTTCAATGTATTAACAAACACAGCTCCCACTCCCCCGCTATCATGCCCCTCCTCAGACGCCTAATTTGGATTTCTGCCCAAAATCAATTTATTCTGACTGCAAAACATATTCCAGGGAAAGAGAATGCCATTGCTGATGCTTTGTCTCGTTTTCTCTTTCAGAAATTCAGGACGCTGGCCCCCGATGCCGAACCCCAGCCAACCCCGGTTCCTCATTATTCGCATCTGATATTCCCTTGAGTCACCCCTTAAGACCTCTCTTTGAAGCCTCGCTCAACTCCATTCTTAACGCAGTCGCCCCCCGGACCCTCCAGTCTTACCTCACTGCATGGAAATCTTTCAGAGCTTTCCATACCAGCTTTAATTTGCCATTTCCCGATTTTTCCCTCCTTGCCATCACCTCATTTATCTCTTTCCTTAATACTGTAAAAAACCTTCAGGCAGGCTCCATCAGAAGCTATATGAGCGGCTTGCAATTTTTTCATAAATTGCTCCTCGGGGCGCCTTCCCCGGCCATAGCTAATGCCCAAACCTCCCTGCTGCTCAAAGGCATTCAGAAAGAAAAACCGCCCCGCCCCGACCAAAGATTACCCATCACCCTCGAAATTCTCGCTCGCTGCCTCACCATCCTTCGCACAGGATATGTGTCAATCCCAACAGCCAGAACCCTCGATGCCATGTTCACCTTGGCTTTTTTCGGGTTCCTCAGAGTCTCAGAATTAACAGCCAACACCACTTTTAACCCCGCCATTCACCCCACTATCTCCGACCTCTCGATCATAAATCACGAAACCATGGGCTTCTTTCTCAAACAAAGCAAAACGGACCAAATGAAAAGAGGCCATCTAATATATATTTTCAAGCTGCAGTCGCCTATCCAACCTTTCCAGATGCTCCGAGCCTTCCTCGCCTTCAGAAGTCGGCGCGCCGCCTCCCCAGCCGAACCCCTCTTCACTGACAAACTAAACCGCCCAGCCTCGAGATTCTGGTTCCAAAAGCACCTCAAAGCTGTGCTTCATCTCTCAGGCTTGCAAGCAGATAATTACTCCTCTCATTCATTCAGGATCAGGAGCATTCAGGAGCTATATCAGATCTGACCGATCTTCCATCCAGAGAACCCTTCAAATCCTAGTATCCTCTCAACCGGGCCCACAAGGATGGCATTTCTTATCCTCCACAAGCCCTTTTCATTCCTGATCCTCTGTCTATTCTCCCCTCTCTCTCCCTTTTCCTCCCCGCTTCCACTCGAAGCTCTCCCTGCCTCCTCTAGAGGCCGCCCCCAGATTCCACCTTGTAGCATCCCCTGCCTCCACTTGAGGCGCCCAAATATTTATTGTGGACTCTTGCTGCACACGTTGTCTCTGTTTCCTTTTTTCATGAGGCAGAAGTGCGCACTTCCTTGGGTTGCGTGCAAGAGTGTGCTTTCGAGCTGCGGTGACCTAGGTCACACACACATGTGAACAGCATTTTCGGTAGTTCCCGGAAGTTAAATCCAGCCATTGTTTATGTAAATGGGTCCTTGTCAGAAGTTCGCACTGCAGATGGTCAAAGTTCACACTTGAACCAGATGGTTTCAATCCGGTGACTTTAGCGTTTGTGTGTTAATTGCGTTACTGTTACAAAAAAGCTATTTGGAGTCCATCATTCACGAGTTCGGTGCTTGGTCAGTTGTGTCTTGACAACAACCAGGACTCCCTGCAGGTTATAAAACATACCAGAGTTTTCCCCCTTTTTCCAAAGGAGGGTGCTGGTTTAGAAAAAGTGTCGCCAGTCCCCAGTGTTTATTCTTGTCTCTACGTTGGGCAGGGCGGAAAATTAATTAATGATTCTGCATATTCTATGTGGTTGGTTCCCCACAAATAAGTACATTAGAATTCACATTAATGCATGACATTTGGTTTATTCTAGTTTTATCAGTATAGATATAATTGGTGTTGTTGTTGTTATTATATTGCTTTTGTATGAATAGGTCAAGGAAAGTCCAGTAGGCTAGCAGGGGTCGATTGAGTCCAGAGGGGAAAAACCAGAACAACAATCCAAGGCAAGGTCGTACACAGGAGAAACACACAGAGTGCACTGTACATGCAGGTTTTCGCTGAAGAGTGGAACCGGCATCAGCGGCTCAACCTCAGAGTCGTTGCACGAAAGTGTAACGTCTTCGTTCCCTCCTTCTGGGAGCGTGGGTTACGTTCGTAACCTAGACGTTACTTTTTCAGTCGAATAACTTTGCCATCAACTATGGGATCACCCATGGAACAGGTCACGACCCCTGGAGTCGCGTTACGCAGGGACCCCCCACCGACAGGCGAGATACTTTATCAAGTTTGTCAGCAAAGAGTCTGCACGTAACCTTCCCAAGACCCTGGGGGCCAGATTGGGGCCGCCAGACTAAGGTTCACCTGGTTAAGGGAACACTTAGATAAGGCGCACGGATCCTGTGGTGAACGGCTCAGCAAGCCGGCACCAGCCAGTCTCCCACTCACCTGCTGTCTTCAGTGAAGACGCAGAGGACATGGCCTCTATGCGGAGGTCATAAAACCTGCCAAAGATGTTAGGTGTCGCCCAGCCTGCAGTCCTACAAATATCTTCTAGAGACCCGCCATGAGCCAACGCATAGGATGAGGCGACACTCCTTGTTAAGTGAGCTCTCAGTCCTTGGTGCCCATCCCCTGAGAAAGAAGGCCCTTCCTCAATGGGATGTTCCAGGGAGGGGCTGCCGCACGGAACATGAGGTCGGCAAACCAGGTCAGAGAGGGTCAGTAAGGCTCCACCAGCAGGACTTGCTCATCTTCCTCCCTGATCTTGCACAGGGTTATGACATGCGGCAGGAGCCTAGACCATCTTGTTTGATGATGTACGCAATGACCACAGTGTTGTCCGTCCGGACCAGCACGTGCTTGTGGCATAGCATCGGAAGAAAGCGATGCAGGGCCAGAAGGACTGCTAACAACTCGAGGCAATTGATATGCCAAGGCAGTCGGACGCCTGTTGCATACAGCACCCCAGCTCGTGGAGGAGACATCCGTGTTGACTACGACAAGCCTGGACACCTGACCCAGGGCTGAATAGTAGGTGACACTGCAGGGAAACGCCAATCCGGAATGTATCACGGTGCCAAGCCCACCTGGGACTTGATCGTGTAACCAACTCTGAAGCAGTTTCATATGAAGCAGTGCTGTGACCATGGCTGCAGCTGCCATATGCCCTGAATGTATCTAGGCAATTCAGTATGGGCTGCATGCGCTCCCCTGTGAGGCGGGCAGTCATTTCAACCGAGTCCTGCTCCATACCGAGATAAGAGATCCTCTGCACCAAGAGAGTTTGGCTCGCCTGTGGCCCAAGTCCTCGACAGTGTCGCCGAATAGGCGTGGGAGGTGGGGGTTTCAAGAAAGTGAGCCTTCTTTGCGTCCAGCACCTGCGCCAGCACAAGTGCACCGCAACAGCATGCTCTACCTGAGGGATAGCCACGTACCCCCTGGCTGCACCGCCATCGAGACTGGCGAGGGGCGAGAAGTCTGGGCACAGGCGTGACACGCCACGACCTGGTCAGCTCTTCGTGCACCTCCGGGAAGAAAGGCACTATTATTACTATTATTATTATTTTATGTTTTTTTTTTGCCTGTTTCAATGCTGGACATGCTGCGTGTGCAAAATGAAATCATTTGTACCATGCAGTTGAACCACTGCGAAAAGTGTAGTGCTCTTGTCACTGTATGCCTGACACATGTCTGCAATACACTGCTGTGATGTGACAGATTCCCCCTCCCAAACACACCATATAACCATATAAAATATTGAACCATATAACACACTGTGTAGTATAATACTTTATAGGATTACTCTTCAGTTGTTCCAAACTTGTATGACTTTCTTTTTTCTGCTGAATGCAAAATGACTTTTATAATTTGGGGGGAAAAAAATATTTTATTAAATGACTGTGAAACAGTCTATTATACTATTTTAATGTATTTTACAATTTAATACATTCCTGTAATGCAATGTTGAATTTTCTTCAGTGTCACATGATCCTTGTGAAATCATTATTATATACTGATTTAATGCTCAAGGAACATTATCGGAGTTGAAAACAGTTGCTTATTTGAGTGGGAAATGTGATGGAATCAGGAATGCATATGAAGTTCAAATTAACAACATTTACCTATATATCTCTTAATTGTAGCACACAAGCAACCCAAGTTGGTTTCAGAAGACTTTAAAATGCCAAAAAAAAAAAACTTTTCATTTTCATGTGATCTACTCCTCTAATTGATGTCTGAAAGCAAGAACATTTTTGCAAGATTTGTGTGTCTTTCTCACTAGCCTCAAACTACATTAACGGTGAGCTCTGGTACCAATTATCTCACACATAACTTGTAACATAATGATGTGCGAGACATGTAATAATACATTGAGCATCATGATGTAACCCACCAAAAAGAAGCACATAGAGCTCATTTAATTGGATGGCCGGCAAAGTAGAGTGATGAGGGTTCATGAAAAAGAATTCAGTTTTTATTTGATTTTACAACCTGGTTTTAATTTGAATTATGCCTTGGCAGGTGCTTGAAATCTTTCAGCATCTTTACTGTTACAAAATATAAAAAGTTGCTCATTTATCAGGGCTCAGGCAGATGTACTGTTGAAAATTTGGATTACTAGTTTGTTGACATAGTCAATGTAGAGGTATAATCACCAGTTTTCTCATTATTTATCATAAAACTACACTGTGTTTTAGAATCTATCTATGTACTTACGTATGGGGAGACATGACGCAGATGCACTTTTCTTACATGTGAGATTCAAAGATTACACTATATCGATAAGATCGATGGATATAAGTGAAGGGAAACACAGCCTTCTGGTTGACTGTGGATATAAAGTTTTGGTAGCCACAACCTACTGGGCGAAGAAGACCCAGTAGGAGCACAGTCGAAGCTACTCCGCTCTAGGTCAGACTGCAGGGCAGGAGGAGAGGGGTTCGCCTTGACACAGGGGAACCTTTGAGGAAAGCGCACGGATTCTGTGGGAATGGCGCAGCAAGCCGTTACCAGCCAGCGTTCCGCTACCTGCTCATCTGATTTAAGACACGGGAGGACACAGCCTCTTCGCTGAGGTCGTAAACCCTGCCGAAGGTGTTGGGTTTCACCCAGCCTGCAGCCCTACAAATATCTGCTAGAGAGGTGCTGTGGGAAGGCATAGGTGGAGGCAACACTCTTTGTGGAGTGGGCTCTCAGACCTAATGGACACAGCTCTCCCTGGCGTACTTGGGCCCCGGAGGCCAGCTGTGAGCCAGTGCATTCCTGCAAAAGGGGCGCCTCGTTGAGGGAGTAAAAGAAATGGTAATAAGAAGACTCGGGGGAGGCAAAGAGGTCTATCTCTGGCTCGCCGAAGTTGCTCCAAATCAGCTGGACTGGGGGTGGCATCGTCTTTCTCCAGGGTGGGTGGACTGCTTTGACAGCTGGTCGGCTGCACGGTTGAGTGTCCCTGGAATGTGAACAGCGTGCACCAATTTCTGCCGCGTTGCACTCCACAGGAATGGAAAAGCGATGCAGGGCCAGAAACACGGCAAACAACTCGAAGCAAATAATATGCCACAGCAGGCTAGCGCCTGTCCATTGCCCATTGCATATGGGACCCCAACCCGTGGACGAGGCATCCGTGTAGACCACAACATGCCTGGGCACTTGACCCAGTGGCACTCCGGCCCGTAGGAAGGCAAGGTCTAACCATGGGCTGAACAGGCAGCAACACTCCAGGAAATTGCCAATCCGAAGTGTGCCACGGTGCCATGCCCATCTCGGGATTCGATCATGTAACCAACGCTGAAGCGGTCTCATATGATGCAAGCCCAGCGTCATTACTGCGGCTGCAATATGCCACAGGAGCATCTGAAAAGTTTTGAGAGGGACTGCTGTTTTGTGCCTGAATGAATGCAAACATGTCAGCATGGCCTGCACATGCTTCCCCGTGAAACGGGCAGTCATTTCTTCCAGCTAGATACCGAGATAGGAGATCCTCTGCACTGGGGAGAGTTTGCTCTTCTCTCAGCTGACCTGAAGGCCCAGATGGCTGAGGTGCCATAGCACCAGGTCCCAACTCTCGCGAGTGAGCTATTATCAGCCAGTCATTAAGGTAGTTGAGGATGCGGATGACCATCTGCCATAAGGGAGACAGGGATCCCTCCGCAAGCTTCATAAAGATTCAGGGAGACAGGGTGAGGCCAAACAGGAGAACCTTGTACTGATACACTCGACCCTCAAACGCCAACCGCAGTAGGGGTCTTTGGCAAGGCAGAATCGAGGCGTAAAAGTATGCGTCCTTCAGGTAGATGGCTGCGAACCAATCCTGCCACCAAATGCATATTAGTAGTGCATATTAGTGCATAGTAGTGAGCATCTAGAATGGAAGCATGAGAAGGGACTGGTTCAGAACTTGAAGGTCCAGGATGGGTCTCAGCCCACCACTCTTTTTGGGCACAATGAAGTAGGGACTGTAAAACCCTGACCTCATCTCGGCTGGAGGGACAGCCTCGATTGTGTCCTTCACCAGTAGGAACGCAACCTCCGCATGGAGGACAATGGCCGAATGGACAGTGGTGTCCGAAAGGAAATAATGCCTCTGTACCTGGGCGGGAGCCTGGCAACTGAATCGCATAGCCTAAGCGTACCGTACGTATCATCCACCGTGAGGGATTGGGAAGCTGTAACCAAGCTTCCATTCGGGTCGCCAGGGGTATCAAAGGAACGATAACTGCCATGGTGGCATGGGGCAGCCTGGTGAGGAACAAGGGAGGGGACCGGCCCCAGAAGGATGAACGTCCTGGGGGTGAGCCCGGCTGCAGACATTTGGTTAGATGGGAACCATGGGGCACTGGGCCCAGAGGTGTGGAAAATTGCTCTTTTTGTAGAAGATAATGAGGTGAGGAAACTCCCACACCCAGAAGCGCACGGTCGTATCGACATCCCGAAGAACGCCTCTCCAACCGTAAGAATTTGCTCTTTTTTTTCTGCCCGGTTTGCCCAGGGAGGATCTCTCGTGGCACACCAAGAACTCAGTTTAGAGATTGTTTGCTGGAATGCAAAGGCAAAGGCTGGCTTGTCTTACAGCCTTTAAAAAGGCTACCAGCCCACAGGGCTCACCAATCAGCCACCCAGTCTTGCTGATGGTGACGAGAGAGCATGAACTCGCAGAAACTCTTTTTCTCCGGATTTCTTCAATCTATTTTCTCGGACACTCGAACAATGGCAGCGAGGTTCTGAAGTGAAAAGCTGCAATTACATCCATGCCCTCTTAAACTCTTATACTTATGCTGTGATAAGGTGCACTTGGCTGTAATTAAATGCACGCCAATATTCATTGGCCTTTTTCTCATTACTCAAAGACAATTGATCTCTCATGTAAGCATAACAAATATAATTAATGTATATTTTTACTTGTATAGTGTATAGATTGGTTCGGTTATGTTAAATAATATTGTTAGCTTGAATAAAACCAGTTAATTTGAATGTTTCTATTTTATTTATTTATAATTATAATTATTGTTATTATTATTATTTTTTACAGTATACACCCTTATCTGCTCTGACTCACTCACAGTATGCTGTTGTGTAAACAATCAAACCCTTTATTTTTCTAGGGACACTGAATGCCAGACATGTCCATATGCTCCAGTCCATTCTTTACCGAATTCAACTCCTATTATTTACGTTTCGCAAAAACATCCTAGCCATACAATTATACCCCACTGACAAGCATGTGGTTACTTAACACCTCCCCTGAGCGACAGCCCTTATGGGAGATACGAGAGCATTCGTTTGTGTCATCTACATTCTCACTACAAGGAAGATCTCTTTCACAGAGGCAGCCATTACCGTGGTGGGCAGGCCAGTCGGGGAGAACTCCAGGTGCCCTCCATTAGCGCAGAGTGAAGGCCAGGCAGAGCAAACAGTTGGACTGTTTTCATCATGATGAAAGGAAAGGTAGGCCACAGGCTCAGGGATGAAATAATACCAGTGTTGTTCTAGAGATTTTTTTGGTGTCAGAAGAAGACGAAGAGAAAACAGTTTTAAAAGACACTTTTTGAATGGATAAGATGGCTGCAGAGGGGGAAAACATCCTTGATGTGTTCTGGATGTGTTAAAACTTTTTAAAACGCTGATGTAAAAACTATGCGGCTGAAGATAAACATATATATATTTTTAATATCAGCTTTAAATTAAAGTTGGGAATTAGCTTGAGATAAGGAATCACTAATAATAGTAGCACATGAATGTAAGAGCTGAATGGTAAAAACTCTTGAACAGTTAGACAGGGTGACATAAAAAGCAATCTGCAAATTTAAGACCAAATAAAAACTAGTTTTTGATATTAAATTTAATGTACAGCTGATATAGTACAATATAGATAGAATATGTGAAAAAGTGAGACTTTATAACATTGTAGCAGACTTAAAATGTATATAAATATCACCTGACACTATATGTCTGCCTACATCATGATATTGACATATTTAGTTTTATGATCAAGGTTTTAAAACATATTTGCAATGCAATTTAGTGATGACTTAAGGATAAAAAAAAAAAAAAAATGAATATAAAATTAGTATATTGCCTGTCCACTTGAAAATGCAAATTCATTCTGTGCCACTTGGTGTTGCTTTTAAATAGTTTCCCGGTAACGCTGTCCACAAAGAAGCACTGCATTACAGGCAAGATGAAATGAAAATAAGACCAATCGGACCAATCACCACAGATTAGCATTTCCAAGGAGAGACTTGTTTTTGGACCTTGCATGCATGTGAACCTGTTGTTGGCATCTCCCAAAACCAAAATATGAACCTTTCATTATCCATGATTGGGGCACTTTAAGCTAATAAGCCTGCTATGAATAGTGCTGAGCTGGTAGTGTAAAATGTAGTGGAGGCTTGAACCTGGAAACATACTGTAATTCGTTATGTCACAACACAATTCCACCCCAAATTTATGTAGTTGATTGAGCTAGTTTTGCGTTGGACTGGTACAAAAAAGGCATTTAATCCAAATATAACGCAAATTTTGTTCTTCCAGTACTTTAAGTATTTACTCAGAAAGCAAACTCACTAGAATGAAAGCAAGCAAGGAGCAAGAACACCATATGCTCTATAAATGTATTTTATGCTCACAAGTTGGCAGAAAAAAAAAAAAAAACCTTGATGTTGAATAATTTGAAAGGTGGAATATGAAATAGTGATTGTTTTTAATTCTTTTTCATGCAGTGTTCACATCCGGTGGTAAGGAAAAATGTGTCCAAATCGCAAAATCATGGGAAATTAGCCCAGAAGGACATGTATGTGAAATAAGCAAAAGATGTGTAGTGAGAAGTGGGGGTCAGTAGAGCTGGTGGTCTGTGTGGTTTTGGAGGTGAGATGGTTGTGGGATTGTGGGTAGTTTAGTTCATACTGTATGTCCTTTACACAAACAGGGGAATGAAAAATTGTCATTGACTATTCTCTGCTGGATTATGTTTTCTGATTGAGATCCAGACATTCATTTTAAAATAGGCTAGTGATAACTGAGACACTTAAAGTCACAATAAATGCATTGTTTATTGTTTTTTTTAATCCAAAGAAAAACGAATAGCTTACCTTTAGGTGTTGAGTAGACACATTCACCTGGGAAATATAAACTATTTTTAACAACCAACAACAGTAAATGTTTTATATTATACATTTTATTTTATGCACAATATTTAAACGTGTATTTATTAATGTTTAATTTGTTTGTTTTATGTACATCTATATTTTATATGTTATTTATATGTATTATAGTGTTTAAAATATGCAATATAATCCAATTGTAAGCAATTGTAATAAATGCACATAGAATATTATTTTAAAAAAAACAATCCATATCAAATAATAATAATACTATGCCATTTTTTACTTATGTGCCTGACAAATATGCATTGTATTAAGATTATTAGTTTATGTAAATATTGTGCAATCCAAATTTTGGATTTTGAATTTTTTTTACATTTACATTTAGCCAATTAAAAGATGCTTGTATCCAAAGAAAGCAGATATATTTGCAACACAATTAGTGTCATCCAGGCATTCTGTGCATATTAAAAATTTGAATAATGTGCATTTTGCAGTAATATACATGGCATCCTATTTAAAATAATGCTATAGTGAACATTTCTTTAAATATATTGCACAAATAAGCAATATTTTAATAATCAGCAAGATCTCTCTTTTCATTTCAATGATAGTATAATTACCATTGTTAACAAAGCGAAGGTGTGTAAATTTAGAGCTCAGTGATGCAATAAACTACTGAGAAGCACTGGGGCGAACAATTCCACAATCCTGCTCTTAGAAAGCTCACTGATTTCTGTGGATGTCGTCTCACTGACGATGGGGGGACGGGATGGGGTTGTGACACTATTTTAAAGCTACTTACAAAGCTGTTAACATCCATAGTCCACCGGTTTCACCCTAATTCACATTCGCACAGCGTTTTTGAGATTCTCAGCATCAGAGAGGCTCTGAGTGAATGCAATTCACGAGGAGACACAGGGCAAAGTAGCACTTAACCTCTATAAGGCTTTCTAATGCTCCCATCTCCTTATTTGAATACTATGGCATGAACATTAACAACTTTGGTCAAATGTCTGCCAATCCTCCATTGTTTCACATCCCCTTTGCTCCGTTATAGTTGAACAAGACACCATACAACATTACTTTATTCTGGATCATGTCCTCCATTTCATCTTGGCAATCTAAAAATTGTAATCTCTTTCCAAACACGTTATTTTAGTATAATTTTTATACTTAAAGTTTTATCCTTTTTAGTTTTGCATTTTTATTAGGTTTATATATATATATATATATATATATATATATATATACATATTATGGAATGCCGTTTAGGAAAATTTGAGAATATGGAATTGAGTGAAACATGAATAAATGGAATGAAAGTCTGAATATATAAAATGAAGTCTGAATATATGGAATGAAAGTCTGAATATATGGAATGAAGTCTGAATATATATGGAATGAAAGTCTGAATATATGGAATGAAAGTCTGAATATATAAAATGAATGTCTGAATATATAAAATGAATGTCTGAATATATATAAAATGAAAGTATGAATATATGAAATGAAAGTCTGAATATATGGAATGAAAGTCTGAGTGAAAGTCTGAATATATAAAATGAAAGTCTGAATATATGGAATGAATGTCTGAATATATAGAATGAAAGTCTGAATATATGGAATGAATGTCTGAATATATGGAATGAAAATGTCATGCCATCATCGGTCCGTGTATCATCTGATCACTCGTTATTTGAATTAATACTGATAGTGGAAAAAGGAGAAAACTGCGCCTATTTTCGTTTTTTTCATTTGTTTAAAAAAAGTAAAAAATGAGAATACAGCCTAACGTTTATTCGTTCCATGGTAGGATAATAAATAAACAGCTTAAATATTCATTTTCTACATGTGGGCGGGATTTAAATGCCCTTTTTTGCTGATTGGTCAGCCGAAGATCAAACCATGATGTCATCTTCTGCAGTTCGGCACAGCAAAACAGTAGACTCTGCTGCTACAGGTTCACGGATTCATAACCTGTTTTATTGCAATTACATGACATTCATCATCAAACAAGCAGACTAATGAATAACGCAACACTACTCGTACCTGGGCAGAGCAGACAGGTTTTTCTTAGACCAGCAGTTATTTAACATGATTAAAATACTAACTAAAATGTTAATATTAACTAACATGTATTTATTAAATAAAGTGCTTTGAAATGACTGCTGCATATTTCCATCACCTTCACTTCAATACTGATCTGTGCTTGACGCGTTTGTCTGCTTATTAATTTAACCCATCGCAATTTATTGGAACTGTGCACATTCTGCTCACACTTGCCCATTTAATTGTTGTTGTTTTTTTCTTTTCTTTTTGAAGCCGATGCAAATCTGTGGTAAAATAGCTTGTGGTGTAAGCTTTCTGTAGGTATATGGCTTGGTGAGAAACAACCAAAATGGCAAGTTTTTACTTTTATGAAAGTCTCCTATTCCTGTGCGGGTGGGCAGCAGCTCGCGCCGCGTTCAAGTGCGCTGAGAGATACAACAAGACTAGGCTACATTATAAAACTCAAGAGAGTATGTATTTTAATATCTCTGTCATTACAGTTTCTTGCGTGAATGTTATAGGTCCATACACAAGTCAATGCATTCTTTCCTTTTTGTATTTTCACAAAAATAGACTATATTTTATTTTCTTGAACGGAACAGAGAATGATCGATGATGTCAGCAGCTTAGATTTGGTTGACCAATTCTCAAAAAGACCATCCATTTTCTAAACGTGAATAAAAAATTGAAAATTAAGCCAAAATCATTTTTTTGCGGTTTTTTTGAGAAGAAGAAGAAGAAAAAAAGAAAATAGCCAATGTTTTTTTTTCTTTTTACCACTATTAATATTAATTAAAATAATAACGATCATCTGATACACGGATTTACACGGACCGGTCAAGACGCGCCGCTTTCATTTTATGTATTCAAGTTTCATTCTATATATTCACGTTTAGTTTTATATATTCAGACTTTCATTCCATACATTCAGTCTTCGTTCCATATATTCAGACTTTCATTTTATATATTCAGACTTTCATTTTATATATATATATTCAGACTTTCATTCCATATATTCAGACTTCATTCCATATATTCAGACTTCATTTTATACATTCAGACTTTCATTCCATATATTTAGACTTTCATTCCATATATTCAGACTTCATTTTATATATTCAGACTTTCATTCCATTTGTGTAGCTTACCTGTACTTTGAGTCGCGAGGATGTGACAATAATGTGTAATGAGATATGGTAACTGACAGCCGGATTTACTTATCAGTGACCAGAATCTGCAGTATAAGGACTGATTGGGTGTTGTCCGTGATGCCTTACGTCCGACTTTTCTCTTTGTGTCTGTGCTTCTGGTTGTTAGAGGTAACATTGGTTGGTCTTTTAAAGTGTTTTTCTTGTCCTGGCGTTGGTGTGTTGTCGGCACTGCGTAGTGGATTTAGAGACTGTTTGCCTCTCAGGTATGTGTATCGGTATAAGCTTGTTGTACTGTGTTACTGTTGACGTGCTGTTAACATTGTTGCATGCTGAATTGGTGCGATTTCCTGTACCCCATTGTGCCATTGGTGGGCATGATTAATAGATCTGTGTTGGTACATTTTCAACTTGGCATAATGCCTTGGAGAAGATGGGTTCGGGCCTGGGCTGAGGATTGGAATTCTGATAGGCTACCTTGCAGGGCTCTGTGTCATACATGGCTCTAGGACGTGAAGGACGTGAAGCGTTCGAGTTCATATGCAAAAGGTTTATTCAGGCTCAGGGTCAGGACATGCAAAAATCCAATGCCGGCAGACAGAATGTCTCCAGACAGAGACAGAGGCAGAAACGTGTACAAAGCAAAGTTCAAATACTGTGAATCAGTCCAGGGGAAGAAACAACGAGAATATCCGGGAGACAGGCAAAACTTCGGCAACAGGTTATCCAAAATACAGGACACAAAGAACACTGGAACACGAATAAACAAGGCTAAGGTTGACAGTAAAACATTGGACATACATCAACAATGATCCATGCTAGACAGACAAACAGACTGGTTTATATACAGGTGGCACTGATTGAATGATTGCACCAAACTTGCAACAGCTGTGTGGAGAGGTGCATGTTGGGAAATGGAGTCCAGGAATGAAAACATACACATTAGGGCTTTTCACACTGTGCTTAACCCCGGGTTATCTGCGTTCTAAACACCGCTTTTAACCCCGGGTCAAGACGCGTTTCACACCTGTAATTTGAAAGCGGT
>JAUCNO010001313.1:251355-271810 GCA_032353835.1 Enteromius viviparus
TAAGCATTAGTTGAGCAAAAACACACTACTAATTAATGATTAACCTAACATTTTAATCATTAATTACTAGTGTGTTTGTGCTCAACTAATGCTTAATTGTGAACAAATTACCATTAATTAATGCTTAACTAATGCATTATTTTGGACCCCTATTTTGAAAAGTTACCGTCATTTCTGTGTGAACTGTTCCTATATAGTAAAAACTGGTAACACTTTTGTAATTTGTTTGCATTAGTTGATGTATTAACTAACATGAACAATGAACAATACAAGTATTACACCATTTATTTATCTTTGTTAACAATGCAATCATTCATTGTTAGTTATACACAACTTGTGATTTTATGAATGCATTAGTTAATGCTGAAAATAGCATTAACTTAGATTAATAAATGCTGTAGAAGTATTGTTTTTAGACCCTGTTAATTAAATGTTGTTAACTAATGAACCGCACTGTAAAATGTTACCTAAATACTAATTTTGTAAATACTAATTATACATACTAGCTGTACTTTTGAGAGATTTGTCTTTAAAAAAAAAGTAATATTTTGAGCTTGTTTTGTTATAATGTAAGCTTAAACAAAATGTTGTGAGATCTAAGCATAAAAAAAACAATGGTAAAAAAAAGAAACTGATTTTAAGATATATTCTCCAAATACACAATTTATATGCAGTTTTGCTTCTTATGCATCTTCATGGATGTTGCATTTAAACTGAATGCATTTAAAAGCAAAACAACAAAAAAGTTACTCTGGTGTGAAAGATCATGTGATTCGTGGGCGGGTAGGCATTCACCCTAGCAACGCCATGACAACCAGCCTGAACACCTTAGCGACTGCATGAAAATGCTTTAGGACTGCATTGACAGGTTTTGCGGGCATTTGAGTTGCCGCCAGTTTAATTCCCGTCAGCACCATTTTCTGCATAACATGAATAATACCGCATTACTCATTTCCGTATAGTTGACATTAATTAGACTCATTACCTCCGAATAAACAAATGAGCGACAGTGCCAACATCTTAATCACAGAGCTAAATATAAAAATAAATTCAGCACATTTCAAGCCTCTTTAGCACCCACTGGTTCCGCTTCGTTGTGAACTTTCTGAAGGCCAAATTAACCACAGAAATAAAGTCCCAATTAATATTGAGTGCCAAGTTTAGATGTACAAAGAGAAAAACAAAAAAAAATTATCAAGAATCTATTTTTGTTAACTGTTAACGTACAGACAGCATATTTAAGTCAAGTTACTAATTTTAGAGACGAGTGAATACATGGATTATTTTTTAAGACTTTTACAAATTACAGTATCTCAGTAAAGTACTAAATTTGCTAAATTGCTGCTATTTTTTAATTCAATTTTTTCCCCCATATAAATATACATTTTTCCAATTTACATGTTTAAAGTGAAGTATACATGTTAAAGTATGCACAACAACGGGGTACAAAGAAAATGCATTATATTAATAAATAAATAAATGTCACCAACATAGTAATTTTGACATTGACGTCAAACAACTATGGTGTACTTTGTTTAAAAATGTTTAAGTTAACGTGTAGTTTGTTTGTTTTTTCAATAATCCAAAAGCCAATGGGTTTTGGGCAAGGGAAGCTGGGTGATGCTAACTTCACAGTTGGCCTAAAAAAATATATCACCACTGCAGCGCTCTACTGCATGTGACACAATGACAAAACAAACTGTTCAGATCAGATAGAGAGCAACACACACAGCCAGAAACAGCACTGGTCAGATGAAGCATTCAGGAATAATAGAACCTGTCCAGATTTCTCCTCACTTTGACTGGATGGACCGGTTCTAAACACCCGGTAGGCATTATTGACCTGTAAACACGGACGGGCAGGAATTCATCAGATCCTCTACATCTGATAGAGAGCAGCGGCAGGAGCTGTGTCGGTGTAGATGTAGTTGTTGTAGCTGCTATCAGGCTCTTCTCTCTCAGCTTCTTTGCTAATTGCTTCTCTCTTTGTTCTCCCTGCGGCAAAGTCTGTAATATAATTTTACCCCTTTTGTCTGCTTTCCCCTTTTCTTATTGCGTTGAATCCAGTTGCACAATTTTCTGTTCCTGTTGTGACCTCTCTTAAGTGACTATTGCATGGGCCATAGCCCTCATAGTCTTGTGTAGGAAAGCCAAAGAAATTAAAAAGAGAATTTTTCTGTAACATTTTTCTGTTGTTTGTTGTTGTTGAGTAATGTAAAGAAAAGCCTAAAAAGCAGATGCTTCAAGCTCATTTGACTGCTTTTCCCATGAAACAGTTCAGGTCAAATTTTACTTAAATAAAAAAACAAAAACTACTACTAGTTTGGGATTTGAGCCCACACACTTTTCATTCTAAAACAGTAAGATTTTGTTTGCAAAATAGTGAGAAAAAAACACAGATACAGTAGAAAAAAAAAAAACATAAACTCACATACCCAGAATTTTGATTGAATTTGGGTTTTTTTAATTTTATTTAATAACTATGTTTCTTCTTCGTTTTTTCTTATCAGTTATGTATATAAGGGTTGTATTTTACATGCAAAGTTGAATGTTTATTGCATATTTCAGATTAATGAGTCTCACCATGATGGTGTTTAGTGTTTGTGTAAATGACTGTGCACCTCATATGTTCGTGTTTAAAAGCTGCTTGTGATGGGCTTTGGTTCATCATGTGACTTTCCCATCACCACCAGCATTTGGTGCTTATCGGTGCATTTCATCGGTGCAATTATGGTATTAAACTGTAAATTTAACGTTACACTGTAAAACCTAAAATATTGTTGTTATATTTTTTTACCGCCGAATTTCGGCAACCACAACTGCCGTTTTTTTTTTCTTTACATTTTACAGATTTTTGTACAGTGTGATGTTGTGAAATGGTAAATTGAAATACTATTGTGAATTAATTAATTAATTAATTCTTGGGGCACCAAGTAAGCCAGGAAAGAAAACATATTTACAATATTTAAGAATAATAAAGAAATATATAATGTCCCTAAACATCTAGACACAGTGTCTAAACATGAAGACATACAGTATTTACCACACAACCTCCAGGCATAAAGGATTAGGACACCAGAAAAAGATAAAGGGCAGAGAAATGGGACATTTGTAAAAGACACTGGGCGAGGGTAAAGAAGCAACAGGAAAGGTGACAGAGATGAAAGGTGTTGGGACAGAAACGAGAAGATGGATGCTCAAGGAGAACAGATGCCCAAGCTTTCTGCAGTAACTTTGAGCATGAGTTGTGGAATGCAGATGATTTTATTGACGCTGGAGCAAAGCGAAGCAGATCAGGACTTATTTGTGTCTGCCGTCTGTACCACATGCTCTTAGTTTGCCAGATGGTTCATGAATAACAGAGAATCGAGCAGGTTGTGGAAAAAATAAATAAAGAAACCGCACAGACACTTTGGTTTACTATTGAAGCCAGAAACATACTTAATGCAAGTTCACAAATGCAAACATTAATGCTTGGCCAACACATTCCCATCATACAAAAGTAAAAATATTTTTTTCTAAAAGCAGATTAGCCATTTTAGGTTGATTTCTCTCATTTCCTATTTAACTATACACATATTTCTGACCAATGGAAAACCATAATTATTTTGCAAGTATGTTTTTGAAAAAAATCTCTTATATTCACCAAGGCTACATTTATATGATTAAAAACTACATAAAAATATTATGAAATAAAAATACCAATTGTCTATTCCAGAATTTCCAGCATAATTACATCAGAATGTCACATGATCCTTCAGATATCATTCTAATATATTGTTTAGCTGCTCAACAAACGTATTATTACTATCAATGTTAAGCCTTGATTTCTCTCGAAATGATTTTATGAAAGGAAAGTTTAAAAGAACAGCGTTTATTTAAAATCTAAACCTTTTATAACATTATACATCTCCACTGTCACTTTGGATCAATTTAATGCGCCCTTGCTAAATATAAGTATTATTTTCTGAATTCTGACGCATTTAAAACCAGCAGAAATTGTAGAGCTAGAAGCATCTGCTCTCGTCCCACTGCAACTCTGTACATTGTGTTTCAGAGCAGAAAGTGCTGTATTTAACCGACGGATTTTCAACGACGGCACTGTACAAACTGCTCAAACTGAGTGAGTGAGGTTTCAGCTCAAAAACACTTGACCCGATCTGATTACTTTATCAATCAAATTAATAGCCTGAATATGTATGATAACACTTTCCAACTATCTCTCTCTCTTTCCCTCCCTCCTCCCACCTATGCAATGCACTTCTCTTGCTAGCTATTAGGATTTTCCAGCCCATTTCTCACAAGCCCACATGCTGGATTATGAGCCAAAATAAACACAAAGACAAGTATAATCGTTTTATATTCATAACTGTTCCCAAAGCTTCATCTACAGTCAGCATAGTCATAACTAATAGTTTTAGTACAAAGAGTCTAGTATTTTACCTAAGAGAGTCTATTATATGCAATTTGCATCTCTGCACAATCTGAGCCATAAACCATTAGTAGCTCCTTGCTACTGCTAGCTATAAGTTATTATAGCATTATTCATGCATGATTATAATTTTTAGTACAATTTTGAATTAGCCTTTTATTATACTTTCAGGTTTCATTTAAATTTTGGTTATGTTTTAGTACTTTTGTTATGTGGTTTTATTTATATTTTTTTCTGCTTTATTTTATTTTATATTATTTGTTTACCTAATATGCATATTATATTAATATATTTAAACCATTTATATAAATATTTGTATTTTACTTATTTATTTATTCATATTAAATTATAAGAAAAATAATAAAAATATATTTAAAAATAAAGTTATATATATATATACAGTATATATATATATATATATATAACATGATATATATATATAAATGTTTTTTACTTTTTAGCACAGTGTCATTTTAGTATTATTTCTACACTTATATAATATTTAGTTTTTCTATTTATTCATTTAAAATAAATGCACCTAATATTTGTATTTTATTAATATTATTATTACATTATTATTATTTGGTATATTCTTATCTTGTCTTTTCTTGTTTGACTTAATAATAACGAGATGACACTAGCATATAAAGCTAACATACTGTATATGGATTTTACAATTTAATTAATTTATTTGTTTAATATTTTGAGATATTAATAATCTAGAACACTTAATCTGTTTTAAACACTTTTTCTTTACATTATAAAGAGCATATTTCAGCACAGATCACTAGCAGATTCTGTCTAGAGCCCCCCCAATGCAAAAAGTGGGTGTTGAGGCATATGAGGAGTTTTGATTTAAGTATTCAAATCCTATGTGTTCATTTCTAATGTCACGCTATCTTAGTACATAAACCACAGCAGGGTGATGAGCAATACCTTTCAGATACCTTGGATCCAGCATATTTACTCCACTACAAAGACACATTCAGTTTCAGATAGCTAACCCTGTGGACAGATCTGTCAAAATAAAAACGTTCCTCTACGCCTGCGTTCCCATGAAAAATACATTGAGCGGCGTGCTAGACGCGCAGCTTTCATCACAATGTAAACAATTTATTTTTTGTGAGTCAAGACGTGAGCTGGAAATCCCCCAACTTCAGCGAGACTGACAGTGGCATCTTTTAGGTGCCTAACTTAATGAGATCCTGGACTGGCGGATAAACATGCTAATTCAGTTTGGGGTGGCAAAGTGATTCGAAATGCAGTCTGGAGTAAAAACATCTGCGAGTTTAAATAGTTGCATGTTGGAAGCAAATTGAAAATTGGCTCGGCGCACAAAGCGCTGTCATTCATTCTGGCTTTTCTCACCCAATATATAAACACGCACATGTTTGTGCTGGAGCTGTATTTGCACGCCGTTCATTACAGTGGAAAAAATCTTTCAATAAGACAGAAGTCGCCGCTCCTCGAAGGCAACATGCTTCTCTGAGCATTTAATCATGATTACAGATAACTGAGGACGGGCTGTCATCTAAAGAGGGTCATCAACTGGCCATTATCTTGAGTACACAAACAACGCTTTCATCCAAATAAATGGCCAAAGATTGCCACGAGCTGCAACTGGAAGAAAGCACAGAGAAATGAAAATGAATCGTTTGCTTGCTAGGCTCGTTTAAAAAATAAAATAATAATAAAAAATGTACATTCAGCAATAATTCCTATGCTCATCTCTCACGTTAATTTAATCTCAGAGTATTGCTTGTTAGCAACCCACAGTTCATATAGTAACAGGCCCTGTGGTGTAGCTCCTACCTAGAGACTGATTTTAAAACTATTAAACAGGCCCTACATTCCACAGTTCTGTGGCATTTTATCTCCTAAATTAAATTTTTAATGAGGCAATGTTTCTTGATGCAAAAAAAAAACATACGTTTATAAATATAAACTCGCAATTACTGTACCTTATTTATAATAACATATAACAACACATATAAGTTCATACCTCACAACTTAGGATTTGCTTCTCATTAGTTTATTTTACCATTTGTAAGTTGTATTTGCTGATTTCTTCATAATTGCATCTTGTAATTATGACGTTATTTCCCACAATGCCGCAGTTGCATGATCAGGTCGGGTGACTAAAAATTCAGACAAAGTCAGAATTGCCCAATATAAGCTCAAAATTGTGAGTTAAAATCAAAATTGCAAGATATTAACTAGTGAAAGTGAAGTGACTTGTTGCAAGTATGGAATGTATGGAAGTATTGGAATTTGTGCTCTGCATTTAACAGATTCAAAGTGTGTACACATACACCGTGAACACAGCCAATGTTGTGCTTCCCAGGGAGCAGTTGGGGGAAGGACCTTCGAGTTACAGGTTCAACACTCTGTCCATTAAACCATAACTGACCCCTACAACATTAACTGATGTTAAAGATAACATCATAAAAGTCATAATTGTGAAATTATTTGTTGGTATTGAGAGATATTAATCGTGAGACAAACTCAAAATTGGGAGAAGACAAGAAAAAATAGAAATTGGCAGAAATAAATTCACATTTCACTCTCTTTTATCTTGTTTTGGTTAACCAATTTGGATACTACATTATATGTTAACCCCACATAGCCAGTTTTTTTTTTTGGTCAAACTTATAGATTGTGACAGTCCACACTTGATGTGGCAAAGCAGGCATTGCAAATCATTTAAACTTTGTGTCATAAAGTCATAAAAAGGGCAAGGCATCAGTTTATTGGCTGGAGTTTGTCATGTCACACCACATCCAGTGTACCTGTAGACAGCATCTCTAATCACACAAGGTTCTATTGAATTTTGTTGCACGTCTTCAGTCTTTTTCGACTCTTTATTATTGATTCAACACAAAGGAAACCAGCACAATACATTTTGTGATGACTCACAATTGTATTTGCACTAAATCTGTGAAGATTTGGCTTCAATTTACACGCCCAAGAAATGAATGAGTGAACATAATTTAGGGAAAGTAACCTGCCAAATTGGCTTGTGATTTAACATCATTACTTGCCGTAACGCTGATTTCAAATCCTGCATTTTAATATGTTACATTATGCATATGTGACTACTACTACTCTATGACTACTATTGCTCCATTTACAGCTTATAGAGAAGATTTTCGTTGAAAAAGTTTATTATGTCTACACAGTACATTAAACTCTACTTTAAATGCGCTAATCCTGTTTCCATTATACATCCCCATTAAAACTTTCCAAGCAATTACATAATCTTTCACTGGATGTGGCAAACGAACTGTGCTTGGTCACACATAGACTATAAATAAAAATATTTCACATCATTAGCTTTTTAACCTTCTTTTCTTGATGTACTAGACGTTAATGATGGCAGTGATAAGATTTCACTCACCCTGTCCACCTGTAGCAGTCAGACCAACACAAGACTCAATGACCGCTCAAATTTCGATGAACTCTGGATAAAAATAGCTGAATGGCACCGTGGAGCTGTCAACTGTCAATATTGAGCTCCTGTGATTAAGTGTTTGAACGGGAGCGTCTCGCTGTCTCACTCTGTGGTCAGCTGTAGGTCAGACGATACGGCTCAGATTCTTCACAGACACAACACTGAATATATGTGCAATACTAGCTTGCTTTTCGACAGTTAAGTGAAAAGCATCAGTTCTGGAGAGGCAAGGGTCTCTTCAGAAAACACAACTGAACAATATTGTTCTTTTGTGTCTGGTTGAAAACAAACCTGACAGTTTATTTTGTGTCCTTATTGTTTCCTAGTTTATTTTGTGGCTAAAACAATGGATTTGTCCCTTGTTCTACATGCTTAAAATCAACCACGCCGTGTAAACGTGTGACCGAAGCAGTTCTACATTTCTCAGCCATTTTAAAAATAGCTTGCATCGCAGTCGCACTAAAATACACGAACAACAAAGGCTTTTCTAAAAGGCATGCTGGCATTTTATCATTCTGTCAGTTTTTAACATGGTGCATATATTATGTAACTCATGCGACTGGATAATCCATATTCTGTCAGCGGAGACCCAGTTTCTCTGCTCTCTGTAGGAGGAGGTGGGGTGCATGACTTTTGCATGACTTTGCTCAGAATGACAAGTCTTGCTGGCATATGTCAGGTGTCACAGTTCAGCCTGTATTTCACAAGAACAGCTAGAAATAAAAGATAAACACTGGGATTCCAGAATGACAACTACTAGCTGATAGAAAATGATAGAGGGAGAAAACTCTACTCTCAAATGCAGTGGTTTGCATTGTCATCCTTTCGGAAACCATTCATACCATATATGTGCAAGTGCATTCAATGATCTAGGGCTCTTAACGTAAATCATGAATGAGATCAATTCAATATTTCATTAATGACTCCTAGATGACAATATGAAACAGAGGACAAATTATTGTTCTTTTGATAAAAAAAAAGTAGTGTCATGTCTACTTCAAAAGTACAATCTCAAAATGAACTTAAACATTTCTCAAACTAAGTTGACAAGTACTTATATTTTCTTATATTCAGTATGTTGTGGACCCATAAAAATTATGTTTTAAAATATATTAATCTACTTACACTATACTCTACTGACTGCTAGTTGACATGTAATCAACAGGCTTTAGCTACTAACATGAAATATCCAGAAAAGTCAGAAGAGTGTACAGTAAGTAGAGAGCTTTCGTCACATATCCAGCCGAAATTAAGAATTAAGCGTATATAAAAGCTCATTCACTGCGTATGTTCATCATTATTAAAAAGCAGAAGAGTGTATTCATCGGGTGTCTCTCAAAATGAGAGTTCGGATGGCTTAAGACCTGCGGTTGCACACAACTACTAAATATTTCATAGTCAGACATTGACTTGTCAGGAACTGTCTCATCAGTTTAACATTTCGCTCCCTCGTGTTGACACGCTCTGAGGATTTGTAGCTGCCTTGAACTCCATATTTGCCAGCATTAAGAGTTTTTCATTCAAGATTAAAAGTATTTTGTTAATTTAAATTCTTTGTTTGGAGAGCTTCAAATGTAATGATGAATTTGCATTGCTCTATTTATAGCCTACCATCATACATTTGTTAGCTTCTTCTGCAGTGTAATTGCACATACATACTGTGCAGTATGCATGTAATGCCCGCATGACCTTCTACATTTGCTAAAGTGTGCAGTATACAACACAGCATACTGTATCCCACAATGCAATACACTTAACCTGACCCTGCGCTTTCAATGTAACAAATGATATGGAAGTAATGCCATCTATTATTTCTAACTGCAAAAGTACTGAAGCCTCGTTAGCGTCAATAGTGCGCCCCTGCTGGTAGATGCGGTTACTACAACATTACATGAGCTAAAAATCAACTTTGTATCACATGAATAAAAAAAGTGTTATTTAAAATTGTAATAATATTTCACAATATTAATGTTTCTATTGCTTTTTATAATCAAATAAATGTAGGCTTGGTGAGCTTAAGAGACTTCTTTCAAAAACATTAAAGAAAAATCACTGTGACCCCAAACATTTGAATAATGCCTCTTCGCACAGTGCTTAGAATAAACAAAGCTGCACAAAATTATGTAAATATATAAAGAATGAATATATAGTATTAAATATTTAACAGATGCAGAGTGCATAAAAGCAACAGATTTTTTAAATAAAAAATTTACCTGAGGGTTATATCGTAAACTGCCAAATTAGATCCTGGAAGTGCCCGCTCTATGTCTGGGACCTGCCTACGTTTCCACAGTGCCCTTCAAAGTCACAAAACTGCCACCTGTCTTCGCCTAAAGCCCTTCCTTTGTGTATTCAATCTGATGGAAGGCTCTCTGAGAGATCCTCCCTTAATTATACGGCAAATGAGCCATCACAACGCCATTAAAATGATGTTCTTTTTTCTCCCGCATTGACTAACTGTCTTCCCCTTTTCCCAGAGCTTTTATTAGCAATAAAATTCAATTTTGCGTTTCCAGGTTGCTAGCCTAAGGGGGTAAAAATGCATTACCCCAGACTGAGGGAAAGTGGGAGCTAATGATTCAGCTGCATACAATCCAAGAGGCTTTCCATCATTGCTGCTGAGTTATTGGCCTGATGCTACAGTATCGTCCTGTCTGTGATTGGGTGCGAATGCGCAGATATCTGTGAAATGAGAGCGCAGATGACTGAGCGGAACAAGTTCGAGTGTGTGTATCTTTGCTGTTTTCAATAAGATGAATTGGTTACCAACTACAGCAGAGACTGACTCAAAAGCTTGTTTTGTTCTTTCTCTTTTAACATTTTGTATGAGCAGCAAGTTTAAGATGGATCCCACAGTCTGACCAGCTGAAACGCTGCCAAAGCACCTCTAAGACAAGCTAAACCAATTTGGTCAGGCTGGGAGAACTTAATCAGAGAGCTGTTTTTTAAAATAAAAGATAAAATAAATATGGTCTAAAATTCAAAAACGAAGAAATTTAAGACATACATACATATTTGTACTGTAATTTAACAATTGTAATGCATTTTTTTTAATATTCATTCATTTATTCTTATTATTCTTATTATTATATTATTATTATACATTTTTATAAGTTCAGTAATAACAATAAAAACAATAAAAATAATAATAAATTAAATTATAGATATTTTATTATAAATAAGTATTATTGCTTATTATTACTTTTATTATTAGTAATTGCAGTAATAATAATACTAATAATAATAATGTAATAATGTTCTTGTTAATAGTATTATTACGGTTGTTGTTGTTGTTTAGTTATTATAGATACCCTATTTATATTATTTTATTATTGTTATTTTGTTTTATTTTATTTGTATTTATAATAATATTATATATATATATATATATATATTTGTGTTGTTGATGATGCTATTATTTATTTTTTATTATAAATAACTGACTTTCATTATTTTATTTTGCTCTTTTTATTTTACTTGCATTTATTATTATTATTATTATTATTATTATTATTGTATTTATTTGTTATTATTTTAGCTTTTATCTGTTTCAGTAGTAGTAATAATAATTATTATTATTAATTTTCTTATTATTAATATTTATTTCTTATTATAAATATTTGTATTTCTAACTATATTTACTTTCTATTATTATTTAGATTACTTTATTGTTTATATTTTATTTAATTATATTTGTATTTATTATTATTAGTATTATTATTGTAGTTGTTGTTGCAATATTGATACAGTATATAAGGGCCAACTCAGCTCTAAAAAATATCATAACAAATGTCTACCAATTTAATAACATTTTTAAATGCAATCATACTTTTTATCAGAAAAAAAATTCAGGAAAAAGGATTCAGGAGTTAAGTATTGCATGTTTCTCTTTCATATACCATTTTATCACAGCTAGCATTACCATTTTTTGTTTTTAAAATACTTTGTAGGAAAATATAAAAGTGAATTCTCACATCTTTATCCTTCTTTAAGAGGTTTTAACACTTCTGGCAATGCTCCGTATTGATGCAGCGAGCAGATGAAGCCGTAATGTTAATGGTTTGAGCATGTATAAAGTTGGGACACGAAGTTGTAAAGGAGCTGACACAATTACTCCACACACTTACGTACTTGAAGGTCTATGCGACACAGGTATCGAAAATCTATTGTCTTGATTTAGTTAGCAAACATAAACCACATTACAGACATTGTGGATTCAGCACAAACGTGTCCTCACATTCCTGAGCTGTTAGTAAAGATCTCCCACACACCACCAAACAATTATCTTGATTCTCCATAATCTTTCCAGTGACAAGTGGTTAGCAATATTTTAAGTAACACTGTAATCCAGATTTCCTTTTTTATGGCCACAAGTCATGAACCATTCAAAACTCTAGTTTGTATTAACATCTGTTGTACTGCATTGATGTTGGAGTTGCTGTGTTCATCTCTGCAGAGGTTCTCTATAATGCAGAGTGCTGATGAAGCAGACCTGCAGCAAATGTGTGTCATCTACTGTACAAACAGCTGAGTAACACTGGCCCCTGCCCTAAAACACTCTAATGAGAAGCACTGAGTGAGAGTGTGCTGGTGTAATGAAGTGGGATCTCAGTAATGAGACAAAGGTAGCGTGCGTAATGAGATGGAGAGTTTAGTCTTAGAGTAGAAAGATAGTCTACGGTTTTGGTAACACTGAGTAATTTGAGTACCAGTCATGGTGGTCAAGTCATCTGTGATGAAAATACTGGATTGTGCCTATTAAGAAAATTACAGCTCTTCATAAAGTGCACAAAGACAGTGCTTTTTTCCCTCCTTCCTTGAGTTTTCCAGAAGCTTAAATTGGGACAAAACAAATATCTGCCTTTACCGTTGTTTATTAGTGGCATGCAACTATCACCGTCACAAATGATTTATATAGCTTGCATTTACTTTTTTTGTACCTACTGTAATACAGTATGCTTTAGTGACCATTACAAAGGTTAAATGTGCTAATGGTGCAAAAACCCTTCTGAAACTTGTCAATGGCCTGGTCTTACCAGTGCAAACCATCTAAGCTTAGTTAAATGTGTTGCTGTGTACTGTTGTTTCCAGTTGCCTTTTTAATTGTCCTCCACACGAGAATCCAAACTATAGGTGGTTGACTGCACAAAAATCTGCCAAAACCCTTGTAAAACCAGTCAAACGCCTAGTATGAGCATTTAAAACCATCCCAGGCTGTGCTACCAATGCTGTTTTCTGTTTTTAAATGTCCTCTACATAAGAATCCAAATTGTAGGTGGTTGATTCATCCTCACAAGCATCCATTAATAACTCCAGTCCAGAAGTAAACAAGCCCACACTCAAAAACAGCCTTCGGTCCATATGTTTCCCTTGCAATTATCTCTAAAAATGGTTCTGTTCACTCTAATTTATTACCAATCCTCCTCTGAGGTTTTACACATCAATATGTTTGTTTGGACTACGGAGTAAAGGTCTAGAAGAAAAGATCTCTGATCTAAGTTATATCACAGAGACACACTATGACATTTACCTACATTGATAAGCCTCACTGGAAACAAGTCAGGTGGAAAAAGTTCAATCCGTGGACTTTCTGGCGGTTGACTTTGTACATATTAGAAGGTCTGTTTCCGAAAGGGCTTTAAAATGTTGGATCACCCAAACAAACAGCTCTGTTCTTGTCTTTAGGTAAGGACGAATTCAAATGAAAAACACGAAATGGCATTGCTCATACTGAAATATGATCCAGAGCAGAACTGCACACACGGCACACGGCTAACTCAGATGCCCTTGAGCGGAGCATGTGTTAAAAGCTGTGTTCTCCATCAACACATCTGGTATGAAATACTTATTTCTGCCTAAAATCTAGATTAAGCTTCCTCCTTCCAATTTGCACGAACAATTCTGATGAGAGGAAACATGAGCAATGGCAGAACAGCGGGACACATGGCCTCTAGCAACACCTAGACGTGGTGTCAACTTTCCTATAAATCAAGCCTGAGACTCCTAATTATCATACAGGGAATTAGATTCTGGTTAGGGTTTCATTTCATAGTTATGTTTTAAGTTTCAACATCATCTCAGATGCTTCTCCTAAAAGGCCTTTGGAGGAATAAAAATAGACACAAATCAGTCAGTTGTTGACATACAGTAAGTGCTAAGAAATTCATGTGGATATAGCCAAGATGAAGAAACTGGGGAGAAATGCTTGAGTTTGTATTAAAACATTTTGGAATAATTCATGTCTGAGATCTTTTCTGAAAGGAGACACTTTAGACTTCTTCACAGGGGAAAAATATAAAAATATTTAAGCAAAAGTCTCCACTTGTTCTCCATTTAAGCGGATTGTCATGGGAGAAACAACTAAAAAAGAACTCATTTGAGATTTTTCTAACCTGAAGCCCTAAAATGTATCAAAAACAAAGATTTCCCCATTCTTTTGTTCTTTACCCAGCGGTTTTGAAAGAGCAACATTTCCAAAAATTATCTCTTTTTTTAACTAAAGGTTCTTTGTTGGCATCAGTGGTTCCATATAGAACCTTCAAAGGAATAGATAAAAAAAAAATTACCCCATATTTTACTCACCCCGAAGCCATCCTAGGTGTATATGATTTTCTTCTTTCAGACAAACACTGAGTTTTTTAAAAATGTATCCTGGCTCTCCCAAGCTTGGAATTGCTAGTGGATAGTGCCCATAGTACTTCTGACTCGACGTACAATGTATAATTCAAAGGTCATCCAAAAAGCTGAAACTCGGTGCTCAGTCAGTCAGTCAGTTACGATGTAATTTTTAATTAGATATTCAAAATAATAGGCACTATCCACTTGCAAGAGTCAGGATAATTTTTTTTAAAAACTCACTGTTTTCGTTTGAAAAAAAAGAAAGCCATACACAGCTAGGATGGCTTTAGGCTGAGTATAATATGGGGTTATTTTCATTTTGGGGTGAACTATTCCTTTAACATCCATGGAACCTTATATAACACTCAGACTAAGATAAAAGGTTCTTTTTATAACTGTTCACTAAAACCCAAAAGTGTTTTTCTGTGCCATCGCTTATCCATGTAACTAGGTAAGGCACATTTGAAAATAAATGTAGACTGCATTTTATGGAATGCAGAAATACAGTTTTGACTATTATCTTATTTCTCAGACTATACCGTGTCTTATGACAGATGGGTTTGGCTCAAACATGTTCAGATTCAGAGAAAACTGATATAAAATCAATCAAAATCCAACAAGAAAAAAAAATTCTCTCTCCTCAACCGGGTTTAACAAGTTTGAAAAATAATGGCTCAAAGGTTTGTTTAAGTCTATTCAAATATTTAAATGCAAATCCAAAATAATATAAAAAACAACAATAAATACATAAATTAGTACGATTGTAACATGTTCTAACCTTTCAAGTATTTGTTTTTATTTTTTCTGTTTTCTGTTCTCCCTGAAAGTAGAATGCTGACAAAATCAATGCCAATCAGAACAAATGCAATGTTTAAAATACAGCTTCTCCATTTTAAACCAATTATATTTGACAGTAGGCGGGGCTTTTCAGCACAGCGCAACAGAAATAGAAAGCAAGCGACCTATAAAACTTGTCTGATTAGAGCAAAAACTACATCAGCATGCAAGAGATTTATCACTTGTCACTTTACAGCATCACACCCGGTTAGAACAAGATGCTCAAAAAAGACTTGAGCAAAGAATGTGAAGCAAATGTGTGCAACTACCAAACAAGGCAATAGCTGTAAAGCACAGCTAGGCGTAGAGATCTGTGTTAGTAGTCGAGATAGTGATCCCCTGGTTGTGTTGTGAGGATGTTGCCATGCTGACACCGATGCACAGATAAGCCAAACACTGTTATCATCCGTAGCTCCTAGCTCAGCCCTCACTGATCTATTTCACTTTACCAGGCGTAAACACCCTGGAGGCAAATTGACCTGAAAAAAGCAAACTCCTTTCATCTCTCCTCAGTTTTCTGCACAGGCTGCAGGGCGCATTAAGTCCAGGCCGTGCTTTTCTGCACTATTTTGCCGCAGTTGCGGTGCCCCAAGTTTGAATTGTTATGATTGGAACCTTAGTGGGTGATATTTCAAATGCATTTGTCTGCTTGCTGTGATCATTATGGTGTTTGCTAAGGCAAGACTTTGAGCACTGAACCTTCCAACTTGGGCAAACTATTTGTGCAACAGACATGAATGACACCACAGATCATATCCATACAGTAATGTAAGGTTTGTGCAGATGCCCTAAAGTAACTGTATTGGTGATTACCAAAATCATTGTTTATGTTTCTGTAACGGTTTTTCCACCAAATTTCTGTGTGCTCTTTAGTAACAGTAGTGTTTTTAATGCTAAAATAAAATAACTGCTGCTATCCATAAATGTTGGATTTTACTGTTTTACAAGAAATGCAGAAGAATAAAAAAGCATTTTATTCAGATATCCAATTACAGTCAATAAAAACAGAGAAGTACACAAAAGCAATTCCAGTAAGAATGTTATCAAGGCCATAAAAATAAAGGTTTTTATTGTTTGTTTGTTTTTTGGTATTATGTATGAATAATTGAAATGTTATTTGCACAACAATATTTTAGAGCAAATATGACCATTTATACGTAGTCTTGGACAGATTCCCAAAATATTTGTTTTCTGTTTATTATGACAGGTGATCTAATAAATTTGTAATAAAATTTGTCTAATAAACACCCTCAGATTTTTAAATAGTTATATCTCAGCCAAATATTGTTTTTTATTAATAGCTTTCAGATGATGTATAAATCTCAATTAAAAAACAAATACCATTATGGCTGGTTTGGTGGGCCATGGTCACATATTCAATTATAAAATCAGTAAAAAGTAACTGTAGTCTGATTATACATAGTATTACTGACACCCAATGCAAGGAAGCATGGTGGTAATTATTTGTCGAACGACTCTCACTGTGATCAATGATAGGCTAGAATGAGTGTAAAGATGGCAGAAAGGATAGAGGATAAAGAGATAAAGAGCACAAAAGCCATATGATGGACAGCGAGACAGCGAGGGAGGACGAGGGGAACAGTGTGAGGAAGGGATAAACAAATGGCCGTGTGAAAATACCCTGCTTCTTCTGCTGGAATATGGCATGGAGGCAGCAGGCAGGCTTAGAGTCCCAACACTTGAATTCAATCAGCCTGCGCGCTGAATCCCTTCCAGAGAGGGATGTGAGAGGCACAACCATCTGTCTCTGCTCTGATGTTTCTGCCGTCCACGCTGTAAGCCAGCAATTACAAGGCAAAGCGGCAAGCTGGCCTAGGCCGACATAGGAACATGGACAAGCCGCCCCCACCCTCCTTCTCTCATTCCTTTAACAGGCCTCTCAACCATTCCATAAAACACACTTGGAGTTAAGAAATCCCAGGAAGAAAACTTTTCTCTTTGACTCAGTTTGGCATCTCTATCATTCAGATGGTGTATATGCCAAGCTTTCAAAAAAAAAAAAAAAGTTATTCACTGCTGTTCAAAAGTCTATTCTCAACATTTTAAGCATCTCTTTATGCTCACCAAAGCTGCATTCATATAATCATAAAAACACTAAACACAGTAAAATTGTGAAATATTGTTATCCCCAATAATTATAAACATAATAATAAATAAATAAAACACACGAAAATGTCCATGTGAAAAAACTGTCCTAAAAATGTCAAGCTTGGGAGCACTGAGACATTTTGGTCTCATTGCAAAGAAGATGTGAAAAGTTTAAAAAGTATAACAAACAAAAAAAAAAGTTATAGAGGTTTACATTAAAGAAAATGACTAATATTTTATATAAAATACAAATTTTGTGAAACATGTTGAACTATAAACACGCTACATGAATTTAAAATTGTTTTAAATTTAAGGCTGATATCTTAAAAATTGGCTTTCAGTAAGATTTCAGAGAGTTTTTCCTCTCTGAAATGTTAGTACACACATGTGCATTTTTTTAATGACACGCAAACCACACTCTGAGATCCATACCAACACACCCACACAACTATAGCTGCATTATTTAGCCAATTGGCTCTATAATATGCAAAAGCAGAAAACAGGAATAAAGCGAGTATTTGCTTTAGATGCCAAAACTGAAAGAATGGCACCATCTGGTAAAAAAAGGGGGAAAATTTAAATTTTAAGTCAAAAGTTGTATCATTTTACATGTTAAAAATTGTAAAATTGATTTAATCTGGAAAATTTTGTCCAAAAGGCCCTGAGAAGAACAATTTTGTTGTACCTATGGTGCAAAACAGATTTATTAAAGGAAATGAGGGTGAAATAGTACAATTCCAATAAAAACGTGGCAAAATGCATGTAGCTGGGAAAATTATGAAAAATGGACAAAAATGATGCACAAGGGTTAACATCCGTTTTCTACATGAATATATTTGAAAATGTGATTTATTCCTGTAATGTGTAGCTGAATTTGGAGCATCATTATCCCAGTCTTCACTGTCACAAATAACAACATTTATTTGAAACAAAAATCCCTTTGTCACTAAGATATTTAATGTCATTTTTAGTAAATGTAATGTCTCATTGCTTACGAAAATATACATTCATTACAAAAATACAAATAATAAATAACAATAAAAATGCTTTTGCCAAACTTTGTATACAATAATATTCCATTTTAACCTGCATCCGTTTAGGATGTAATTACAATGTAATCAATATGTAGGGTTGTTTTCATTAATTTTTCAAAGGCAACCATCAAGCATTAATGGTTGTTTAAGGCATAAATCAATAAAAAAGTTAGTGAGGTTTAAGCTTGAAATAAGAGAACAATTTATCAAATAGGTAGGAAAACAAATAGGTTACTATTAGAACAAGCAAAACTCGCATGATTTTGCGTCTTATGTAAATATATATTGTGACAAAAAAAACTAAACAAAGTATTGATTAAAAAAAATGCCAAACTCTGCTGAGGATTGAAGTATGAAAGCAATCTTGCAGACCTCATGGAAGTGAACGCTGCTGATCACATACAATTTGCATCTTTGCACGCTCCCAGTCACACTTATTATAGTATAATGCATTTCTCATAGCTCTTCGTCTCCAAATAAATTACCTTCTGAGAGCAGCTCATATTCTTCACATCTCATGCAATGCATCTCCAAATGTTGTTCTGTGCAAACTTCTGCTTGCAAATCCACAGGGACAAATACTTGTGAAAATGGCGTCTTCTTCTCCTGAGTCGTGACCTAGCTATTTTGGTAAACAGCTGTCACTAGTACTCGCGTGGTACTCATGTTGATGATGCAAAGTATTGTGGTTTGCATGCAAAAGTACGATGTGAAAAGAAAGGAACAGAGCTCTGTTTCAGACCAAAACAAGTGCAAAAAAACTGTAACTTGAGTAGCTGTGTTGCTTTACTTTCTCCTCGTTTAGAGCACAGCCTCATCTCATGGGATCATTTTCGTCTTTAAGATGGGGCGTGATTCTGACTAAACCCCAAGAAAACAAGGACAGACATTCTCACTTTTGTAATAAGGGCACTTCTGAGAGGCTCTGTCGAGGCTGAGCGTGTGAACGCCTCTGCGCCAAAAAAGGCATATGCATTATTTACTACCTGCCTGTGTTCCTCTGCTCTTTACTGGTCAGACAAAGCTCAAGGCCAACGCTAGAAAATTGAGTTTGATGAGAAAGAAACAAGGCTTGAGCCAGGCCTCTACTGAGCCCGTTTCTTCCTAAACATTTGATGGAAGTTAGTCCGCTATTCCACCCTCTTGCTCGTTCTACTGGCCAGCTATTTCGAGTCAAGTACAGTTCCTGTGGCTAAAAGAACGAAATCTTTCAAAACGCTTTGCCAAGTTGTGTACTTTATCAATATCAGAGATTACAAAAATGTCCTATTTGTAGCTTAAGGTAATTTCCACAAAAATAGTACAAGGAGGCCCCAACATATTTTGTTGTTGTGAGAAGTATTAGAACTCGTGAAAAATCATGGCTTTTCTAAATAATAAAAAAGTTAAATAAAATAAAATAAATACAACAACAGCTTAAAGTATCCCAACTGAAATCTGTCAAGATCAATCATTCAAGACAGCTGATAAATTATGGGCAGTAATTAGTACAGCAGTATTTTCTATAAAGCTGCTTTGAAACAATGCACACTTAGTAAAGTAATATATAAATTTGTTATTTTCTATGACAATTACAATAACCTTAGTAGGTACAGTAAGTCAGTTTATCCTTAATTTACGGAAAACACAACTACTAAGCAAACTTCTGGTCCCCAGCTGATCTGGCTCCTACTAATCAATGTCTTGAATAAGGTTATTTATTTGTTTGCAATTTGTTCATAAACCTTTTTTTAGGAAAAAAAAAAGTTAGGTCTTTTTGTGCCAATTTGTGGAAAGTGCCTTAAATCAGATTATGAACTGATTACAATTCAAAACGTTGAATTTTGACCCATCTCAAGAGCACGTGTCTTACAAAAATGCATTATCTGTAAGCATTTTAAGACCAAACTATGGCAGTAATGTATTTTAAGATATCTCAGTGCAAGCTTTTTCCAGTTTAGACAGCTCTTAACATTTATTTGAATCTAGGACTAG
>JAUCNO010001313.1:299276-309523 GCA_032353835.1 Enteromius viviparus
GCACACATATTCTGAATGCCTTCGGCAGAATTCAAATGAGCCATTTTAATCTAGATTAATCTAGATTAATTTGAAAAAAAATTAATCTATGCCCACCCCTAATATATACATATATATGACATGGACTGTGGCGTCCCTTCAACTACAGTTATGTCACACCATTTTTTCTCTCTGGTATACTTTAGCACTGAGTAACTCCTGCGCTCTGAACTCTTAATGAACATAATCCGCCCGATCTTCATCCGGCGAGGACCACAATCCCGCTAATGCCGAATCCCACCTGCCGTTTCCACTCTGACTGTGGCAGGGTCGTTATAAAGCAGACCTCATTAAGAGCACGTTTGCTTCCTGTGCACCATGGGCTGCCTGCCCTCGACCTGTTTTCCTACTCTCTCTCTTTCTCTCAATATATTTTTAGCCTTGTTTCACTCTCACTGTGTTTTAATTTCAGCTGGCATCCTTGAAATTAGTGGAGAGATAAAAGGGATCCAGCGCTATGTTAATATCTCTTTGAAGATGAGTCAAGTTGGCCGTAGAATCCCTGGTTTTTCCTCTCCTGAGCGGAATACCGAATGAGGCGATCCTGCCTCGTCAGCTCCGTCAAGACTCGAACATGAAACCAGTCAGTCTCTCGCTCCATCCATCATGTGGGTATTCTCCTTCTTTATTTATTTACCCTTGCGCTCGTCTTTTTCAACAGAGGCGCCTCTCTTTCTGCCTGTCTGCTTTGATTCGTCCATCTTCCATGTCCCTGCGTGTCATTCGGGTCGGTGTGTGACACGATGGTTTACTGTCTTAAGCCACATTACTTCTTAATGGCCATGAGATATCTGGAAATAAACCCTGGAGCCAGATCTCTGCACTTCCCTGGCAAATAGGCCAGCACGTACTGGACTTTAACAAGACATGCATGAATATTCACACTGCTACGGTCTTTGATCAGCTTCCTGACATCCCGTTCTCCTCCACCCTTTCTTTCTACCCGTTTTCTTTCAAGCACACAATCGCTCATTTCTTCTCTACCTCTCTTTCTGACACTCTTAATCTATTACAAAATTTGTGAGTTGCCTTGCTGTCTGCATCCTAACTGAAAAGAAACCTCATAAGCAAGTTATTTGGATTGCTCCAGGCAGCGAATCAGCATGCTGCATATACTGTATACTCATTACGCAATGCCCACAAGAGAACGCACTCACAATTGATTTCAATAGAGTTTGACGTTGGCATGCTACTAAACTACCAATATGATTGTCTACTAAGCATAATATTGTAAAATTTTGATTTGAAATATAAGGACTAAGGGAACTATACATTTATTTATATTTATATACTGTATATTTATATTTCTTATATATATTATATTAAACTATATATATTTATATTAAACTAAACACTACAGTTATGTATTTATTTATTTTCTGCATGACCATATTTTAGACCTCTTTATCCTACCACATAAACTTAATAACTACCTTACGAAGTATTTGCAAAGAAGTAACTAAATGTATCTACTTTGTCAGATACACCTGTATTAATATTTGTTTAGTTCATATAGTTCATTTAGTTCAGCAGCGTGTCAAAATAACTTTTGTGGACCAGGGAGAAAGAAAAGCCATGTCAAATTATATTGCAATTTCTCTATGCTATATGTCTTCGCAATTGAATTAAAATTTATACTTAGTTAATTCAACAGTAACTCAATTAAGAATTTTGCACGAACCCAGAGTCTGCCTTGTGTAACAGTCTTCATGTCAGCAGCGTGTCTAAAAATGTTGTCTAGATAAGCAGACAAGTGCTTGGAAAAGAGCTTCTGTGTGCATTAACTAATCCTGTCTTATCAGATGCGCTTGTTTATCGCTGGGCCTCTGTATCGCTCCCTCCTGATGAACAGTTTTACACGAGGAAATCAGCGTGAGACCAGAAACCCCAGAAGAAAAGCTCAACGTGTAGGGGCACAGCATCTCAACATTTAACACAACAAGAGCATGTGCGGCATCAATATCTGACAGTCTATTTCTAAGACATGAGATGAATCCAGCTCTCCCCGGGATTCACACATTCAGTTTTACTTCCCATCACAGTGGCTCGATTTAGGTATTTTAAACTGGTTGGTCAGCATGAGTGGTAAACACATACAGCTTTATATATCATATTTGTTCTGGAAATTCAATGAAAAATTATTTTAACCATATATTATATATTATATTATTTTATATTATTTAAAACATATATTATATATTATATATTAAACCATATATTAAATCTTTTAAATCTTTTTAGTAAAGCTTAATTTTTTACTGAACTAAACATTTTAGAAATAAAAGGTACTTTTTTTTTCCTCTTATAAAATTTCTTGGACCTAATTTGTTTTTGTTTTGTTTTTTTTATATGATATAAATCATAATTCCATTTAGTTTCCTACTCAAATAAAGAATCAATTAATTAATTAATTAATAAGTAGGTTACACTTTAAAATAGGGAACGATAGCTCACTATTAACTGTGACTTTTCCCTCAATAAATTCATAATACCGTATGCGGTTTATAAATAGTTGTTAAGTTTAGATATTATAGTATAAGGTCACAATAAGGCATTAATATGTAAATAATTAGCCTACTATTAATAAATGGCTAATATTCCAGTAATATGCATGCTAATAAGCTACTAGGTAAGAAACCATGAAATAAAGTGTTACCAAATTAACATTTTTTAAAACTATTTTATTTTTGATGTTAACACAATTTTTTGCCATTTGCTCATCAAACATGACATTTTTGTGATCATGAACTCATCATTATGTAATTCGAAACCTTTATTTTGTTTGAAGAACACAAAAGGAAAGATTCCAAAACATTTCTGGTAGAGAATGAACAAAAAAACTCCTTCAAATTGAAAGTAAAGTTAAGGGTGAGTTAATGACAGATTTGTAATTTTTTGTGAATAATCCCTAAAAAGTCTAACTTGAGATTGGATCACACACACTATATTCCTAAATACTCAGGAAACACAAATCCAACATGCCACCAGCATGCATGTTGGCATCAATAAACACACACACACACACTCTCTCTCTCCCCGTCGGTTTCCTCTAAAGCACAAGAGGCTGAGGGTGTAATCGCCAGTTAATTACTATGCTCTTGACCTGTGAGCGAAATGAGTCGCTTTGGTGCTGCTATCTGTATAAAATGCATTAGTTCAAGCTTTCTCTAATTGCTTTAATTAGTCATGAAGGAAGGCCTGATCTGCTGCTAATTGATAACGATTTAAATAGAACAGCAAATGGCTGGATAGGAATGAGATTTCCTGGCAAATTTGGTAAAAAATGACCAAAAATAACAGTGTTTTTGTTATACAGTGCTTGAGAAAACGGTCACCATAAAAAAGGTACTATTGATTTTATTCACACACCTCATATGAGGATGAAAAGGCAGAAAAGTAAACTGCAGAGCACATTGGGAGCCTGGAAAAAAGGAAATGTGTGATGACTAAGAACATCTGAGCTTCACAGTCGTAGGTGTTCTTGTTTGCATATACAATATCTCTCACCTCATTTTCCACTCACATCTCTCCCTTTTTCTCTGTAGCAAGGTCTCCAGAGAGAGGGGTGTGTGTGTGTGTGTGTGTAAGTGCGGGTCTATGTTCACCTGTTTAAGGTAGCCAGGTGTTCGCTGCTTCATGTGTCTGTGGCCCTCAGTCTTTTAAAAACGCAGTGGGATGCGGCCCTGCTGTGCTGAACCAAGCTTTTTAAACCTTGCCAAAAACACAAACCTGTCAATTAAACATCACACTGCTGTAATTAAATGTTAACTTTTATTGGCACAACCTATTTAGACAATGCTTATGAGTAAACAATTGAAAGACATTATTTATACGATGCTACAGGCGTCTTCACCTTTTCCTGTTTTAACCAAAATTCCTTGCTGTTGTCTAGTGTTTAAATAATGCTGTTCAATTGATCTTACATTTTAAATTTGATCTTAAATGCATATTACTTGTAAAATGCCATTGAGCTGAGGAAAGGTGCTATACAAATTAATATAACCTACTACTACTACTATGATGATGTTGATGATCATGATGATGATGATTATTATTATTATAACTTCATGTATTGGTTACTATAGATTACTAGAATCATTAAAAAACATCACTTGTATAAGAATGAACATGAACTAAATTATAATTAATAATAATAAAAAAGCTACTTGCTAAAGCAACATTTATCATTTAATTTGGTTTAACAACTAAAGATACACTACTGAAAAAGTACAATAAAAATGTGAAAACAGAACATTATATTATATTAACAAAAATATAATATAATAGCTTATAAATTACACTCATTGTTAAAGCAAGAAACACTTAAAATATAGTAAATAATTAAAATAATTCAAATGCAAAAATAATATAGTTAGAAATGTAAAATATATATATATATATATATATATATATAAATGTAAAAATATGCAACTATTAAAATGATTAATTTAAATAGTTTTTTTTTTCTTTTTAATAAATTAAATTAAAAAAAAAGAAATAAATAATATATATATATGTCAAGTGTAAGCCATCAAAGACTAATGTTAATGTGACTAAGTCTAAATGAAATATGCAAATGTAATCAGAAATGTGATTGATCAAGATGCATAAAATAACTAAAGTGTAAACATCTTAGAAGGTACTAAAATATCTTTACTCATCACCACAGTTCAAAACCAAAAGCTCTACTTATAATGTAATACCAATTCCTTAAACACAGAAATCTGGGACATATAGTTGGAGTATTTATAATAAAGATTTGGACTGCCAAAATATTGCAGGTATTACAACTGGTCTAAAAATAAAACGATTGATTCATCTTCCTCTGAAAGGTGGCACCTTATCTGTTGGCCCAGGCAGAAGTTGTTAAATAATAATAATAGCTGCCTGAGAAATGATGCTGCTATTTAAAAATAAAAAAATAAATATATAAAATCTATCCACAAAGCTGTTTAGACATGACGAGAATTAAATGGATTCCTTGTAGAATAATTCTACTTTGAATAACAATAGCAGATTGTTCGCACAAGGAAAATGAGGTGTTGGCAGTGGATATGTCTCTCTTTCTCTATTGTTGATTATTAAAATAATTCTGTTTCCTTGAGACCTGATCAGACAATTCAACAGAAAATGAAATGAAAGCAGCATATCCTTCTTTTTGGCAGAATATTTAGAAGAAAGGATGACCTTTAAGCTCAAAAACACAAGCTGAATAAACAAACGTAAGCACATTGTAAAGCTCAAATCATTGGACCAGCTTTTTTTTGATGTGTGGACAAACAATGTCATTTACTATTGGAAAATCTATAGTACTGCACCTATGCCAAGTTTTCAGGGACTGATCCATATCCTGTCCTGCTGCCACCCCTCGCCAGCCCTCATCAGACGTGAGCGACTGGAAAAAACATTATCATAGACATGCCACCTCACATTTCATTTGCCATGCTCTGGAAAATATACAAAAATAATCAGCATCTACCACACCCAAACCTGTCGATTACTGTCCTGGAAATGAAGACCCAAACAAACACCTGAGACCTTTAAGAAAAATTCGAAACACATATCTATATCTATAAAGTGATTAGTAGAACAGGATCAAATGTATTGTAAATAAATTGTAAAATATGATATAATAAAATAAAATAATATACTGTATATACTAAAATATTAAAACAATCTACTAATACTAACAAATATGTAGTTTAAGAAAATTAAGAAATTTAAGAAAATTTAAAGACATATACTAAAATACTAATGCTGATATAACAAAATTATAATAATCAAAAATAATAAAAATATTGTTTTTTTATGTTTTTATAAAATTTTTATTTATTTGTAAGAGTAATGATGTGTATATATGTGCATGTGTCTTAAAAAGTTCTAAATAATTATATATATATATATATATATATATATAATTATTATTATTATTAAGAAAATGCCACATATACACTAATACTTATAATAATTCTAATATATACTAATAGTAATATACAGACAGACAGATACGTTATTTTTTTATTAAGTTAAAAGCAAATATAAACTATTTTAACACTTGCAGTGCATTTAAAATATGCATTGCCTTAATATAAATTACCACACACACAAATTTTTCATCAATCATGCCTCATTTTGTCTGCACAAATTCATTCAAAAAACACACCCTGATCAAACATTCAAAATACTATCAGGAACATGTAATTACAAAGTCAATGTGGTCAATTTTGATATCATGTTGACTTTAACATCCGTACCCTTATCAAGCACCTCACCTGCCCCTACACCTCCCCCTTTCACCCCGGTCGCAGTGGATTTGAAAGCCAAGCGCTGGACTTATCGAGCTGTTTTTGACCCCATTACAGGTCTAAGAGCCAAGCGATTTCACCTCCCCTCGCTGGCTATGTGGATATAATCTCCTAATTACTGGAAGTCTACGTGATGTTTTTCACCACCGCAATTATCAGCTTTTTTAGTGAGTCCGCGCGTATGTATGTGCATGTGTGCGTTTCATTAAAAAGGATTTATGAAGTCGCATCTGATGTTGTGTTCAGAGACTTCATTAATGGAATAAAACATGCCAGCCCTTCATTTATCAGATGTTTGTCATGTTTATCTTTGGCTTAATGGTACTTTTGTAAATGAGCTGTGTTCGGTCTTTTCGCTCAAACATGTCCGTCTTGCCCATTTTCTGTAATTATAAAACATAAGCTTATACTGGTATAAACTTAGTTAAGTCTGCAAACAAAACCTGAAATCTTAGTATCAACCCAAATATTTCTCATTCAATAGTTTAAAGTCCAAATTATCTGAGCTACATGGTCCAAATTCATTTTATAGCACCACACTAACAGTACGCAAATTGACTAATTTGCATTTATTTTAAGGGATTTTGGGAGACAAAGTTAATACTTGAACTCCATTAAGTCTTACAAATAAAAGAGCAACTTCATGCCCATAAAGTATAGTGAGTCTATTAGTTTATTTAGCAAATCAGGTCAGAACCATGAATCAAAGTGTTTTTATCTAATATGCAGGTCACTTTTAGCATGACATTTGTGTCCCGCTGGTTGCCCTTTTCTCTGTAAGACAGATTTCACATTCAGACCTCGCAGACATATGAGTTTCTGAGGTTCTTTACAAACCAGGAAACATGTCTTTAATTTGTGTTCAGTTAGGGCATAGGGTCAGGAAGTCTAGCTCTGTTTCTGCCTCATTTTGTGTGCAGTAAAGAGCACAGGCTGCCCGGCTCTGTCTGTATCCGAGTCTGTACACTGTCAAAGCTTGTCTGGATTCAAGGCTGGTGACAGTATAGGCAGCTTCTCCACTGTGCATTCTCTGTTTAGTCAAAGACAGCTTTCTAGATGTCTGTTCTGTGCTGAATTTTCATCCGGTGGGTTGTCTTGTTTTTGGCTGTATAAGGCAACACAAAACATCCCGGCAACAGCATAGTAACAATAACAGCAACTCAGAATCGCCTTAACCACCAATTAGTAACCACCAACAACACCCTAGCAACAGCATAATAACATAACACCTCCATCAACCTCCCAAAACCCTAACAATCATTTACTAACAACCAACAACACCCTAGAAACAGCTTAACAACAACACCCATAATAAAACAACATCTACCTACCCTGACTACCTCAAACCCTAGCAACAACACAACATCTCTATCATCTACAGTTGACTCCATAACAATAGCAACTCTTAGCAACCACCTAAAATGCCCTTACAGTTATCTAGCAATGACCCAGAACACCCTATCACCAGTATAGCAAGACTAACGACTACCAAGAATACCCTAACAATCAATTAGTAGCCATAAACACAATTCCCTAGCAACAGCATACCAACATTAAAAATCACCCAGAATATAGCAACATCTACCTAGGGACCACCCACACCAACACCCTAGCAACAGTATAGCAAGACTAGCAACCACCAAGAATACCCTAAAATCACACAACATCTTTACCATCTTCACAAAACTCCATAACAATTCCGTGGCAACCACACAAAACACCCTAACAATTACCTAGCAACAGCCCAGAACACCCTACCAACAGTATAGCAAGACTAACAACCACCAAGAATACCCTAAAACCACACAACATCTCTACCATCTTCACAAACCTCTGTGACAATTTCCTAGCAACCACCCAACACAAACTAACAATCATTTCAGCAACAGCATACCAATACTAACAATCACCCAGCATACCCTGACCACCTTAAAACTCTAGCAACAACTCAACAACTCTATCATGTACACTTAACTCCATAACAAGATTAACAACTACCCACTAACAACTCCATAGCAACCCGAGAAACAGAATAGCAGCACTAACAATCAGCAATTCGTAAACACACAGAAAACCACAGCAACAACACGTCTTCTCTATCATCCACACACATCTTCATAACAACATCTTAACAACCCCTCAGACCACCCTAACAACAGCACGCCACCTCTATCAGCCTCCCAAAACACCCTAACACACAAGCAATCACCTTGACCTTGACTAATAACCATTTAGGACATCCAAGCAACAACATATCAGCTCCGTTAACCTCACAAAACACGATGACAAGCACTTAGCTACTACCCATTAACAAATTTTAGAACTGTAGTTAAACATTCTCTCACTGTTTGTTGTATCTTTGTTTTTTCATTCTGCTCATGTCTAGACTGATAAATCTGGAATGGCCCAGAAAATTCCATTATCATATGGAACATCTTGAAACATCTGCATTGAATTTACCTTATTCTCTCCCCTAAACACCCTTCACTACTGTATGTGCACAGTGTGGGAAAACATAGTGTGAGAAACATAGCTTTCTCTTCTGCCACACACTTTGTCCTTTCCAACCAGACGAATGATGGTCTAATTTGTCTTTTTTGTCCGCCCAGGCCTGACTCCTAATGTAGATACATTGCTTGTTTCAAACTATACTTATGATGAACAACAAGATCTTTTGTCTTCTGTTCTGTTTCACACAGTGTTGTTTCATTTTATTACAGTGTTATTTTTTTCTCCAATGGGTATATCAACTATTCACTTTGTGCCTTTGTTTCTCTGTCTAGCCATCCGTCTGTCTCTCTCTCTGTCAATGTGTCTGATTCTAACTCATTGATTTTTTTTCTCAAAGGGAAAAAAAAGGTCTAAGATGAGCAACGCTCGCACTTCTGAATTTTATTAAGAAGCTGTGTAAAAGGGAATAAGTGTTTTGTTCTTTATAAGGACCTTTTCTCCAAAGGAGCTTTTGGAAAATGTTTTGTTCCCCACCTATAGAGATATACTCATTTAAAGCGAGATAGAAGCAGAAAGATAAACACAATACTTACATGCACCCTTTGTCCACATTTGATTAAATTCTCAGTCTTATTTAACAGTATCAGTTAACAGTGAAACAATCAATATCAAGTGTGCTTGTTTATCTATACATTTGAAAGATATTCTAGACTCTGATCCAAACAAGAGTCAGTTCTTTAGCAAGGATAGCCTAATGTAAAATTACATTATGTTTGACGGTGCCTTATCTCCCTCGTACCCTTGAGGTCCAGATTTATTTGTCGGATATCAGTTTATATATACTGTATATATACATACATTTTGTTTACATAATACAGTATGCGTATATACTGTGTATATTTAGAGTATTATGTGTTCAGTACATAAAAACAAAAACATGCATATATATAAAATATGCTATTTATTAATATTATATATATTTATATTAGGGGTGTAACGGTTCAGAAAAATCACGGTTCGGTTTGATACGATACAGTAGTGTCACGGTTCGGTATTTTTTAGATACGACAAAAATACAATTAAAAAAAGAGAATTTCTTATATATATTTTTTTTTCACTTTTTTATTTATTAAAACCAACATAATATGACCTTGTTTCCCCCCCCTTTTCTTTTGGGAGAATAGAGCTATACTTCACATATCTTCTGTGGTTTCTTCTTTGCAGCAAATAAAGAAATGTTTTGGAAAAGCCTTGGATGGTATGTTTTGATTAATTAAAACTTAATAAAAAGTAGATTTGAGCTGTTTCAAATCGTGAAAGCTGAGCGTCCTGTGTTTGTAGACTGTGCGCGATATCCACTGACATCCAGGGTGCTGTTTCTTCCTGCGGGACAATCCGCGTGAGGGGAGACGACAGGGGAGAGATCCACTATTTAATTTCGTGGTGTATGTG
>JAUCNO010001313.1:309623-333647 GCA_032353835.1 Enteromius viviparus
ACAACGAATCAGATAAAACTATTTAAACACTTTTTTCATTCAAATAAAGCTGAAAGAATACGTAAATATTACATGAAAACTTATTTCAGTTCATTTATAACATTTCTAATTTTTGTTTAGTTTAAGCTCAAAAAATGATACATGCACAAACACACAAATGTGTGTATATATACACATTTAATGTTTACATGTTTAGTAATATATCTAATAATATAGAGCATATATATTATTTAGACAAATTACTAGAGCTAAAATTGCTGGAAATAAAATAAATAGAAATCTGGAGCACCATACCATTATATATATATATATATATATATATATATATATATACACACACATATAATTTGCATTAGAGAAAATGTAAAAAAAAAAATTCAACTGAAAATACACAAATACAAGCTACTGCAAAATATTAATAAAAACTATAATAGTAGGTAAATAATACTAAAAATAACAATGGTTGACAATACATCACCTTCAAGACAGTCTCTGACATAACGGGGTGGCGCTGATTTCTTCTTCTCCTGATCAGCTGACATGTCATATGGAGTCAGATCATCATCGCTTGGAGAACAGAGATGTCATTTCAAGAGAAGTGTTATTGTGGAGCAACATCACTGACCTTACAGTTCTCATTTGATTATGACAGTGCAGATGTACCTGTCCAGTTCAGAATCACTCCCCTGAGCAGCTTCAGGGGTCACTGACTGACCTGCGGAACACTCTGGTGGAAGACTGAAACAAGAATAAATCACAGACGTGTCACATAGAGCTCATTTTCATTTTAGCATAAATTGCTGGTTCAAAATTGCTGAAAATTTACACCGGTCTAAATGTTTACAAAATACTGCTACACATAACCAAATGTTTGCAAACATCAGAAACAGCATTGATATGTACTTTAGTTCTGCTCACTTGAAAAAGAAAAGTGCTCTATATTTAAAGGTATTCAGAACAGGAATGTAAATTATAGTGGCTTTCCTTATAAATAACATTAATTATAACTGTCATGTCTAAAGATATTTATCTAATATGAATGTGGGAAATGTACAATGCAAATAAATGTTTATGCTGTTTAAATCCAATGTTTTCCTTGCTTGACGTTAATTGCATTATATAATTTGCTTTGGAATATAATCTGCACGTACTAGAAAATACTAGAGATGCAACGGTACAGTGAGCCCACGGTTTGGTTTGTATCACGGTTTTCTTGCCACAGTAACGGTTCGATACATCAATATTACTGTACAGCAGTGGTTTTCAACCTGTGGGCCGCGGTCCTAGTGGGCCAAGACGGTATTGCAGGGGGGCTGCCAGTTATTATTAATAGAAATTGTAATATTGTTAATATAATAAAAAATGTCTAGTTTTCTGATCTGTTATGTAAATTTGCTGTTTATTCAATACATTACCAGTTTATTCAATAAAGACAATTAACAGCATTGATTCCGAATACTTAGTTAACCCGACACAAAAAGCGAGAACGTTTAAATTCTTAACATTAACATATGCAGCCTGAGTCATGCGCGACTGAACGAATCACTCCCACGAGACGACTCGTTCTTCCCGAGTCACATTAAAGATTAAAAACTAACAAATCTTTCAAGAACGACCCTTCACTTGTCTTGAGAAGTTCTGAGCATTGCCTTAATGTCTATGCGCTTAATACACAGAAAATGCCCATTTTAATTAAAATGAAAGTTTAATATCTCAAATAGGCTAACGAAATATCGCGGTTCACGTGGGTGTGCCGAATGGTTCGATAAAGAACCATTGAAAACCATTGAAAATACTGTAAATAAAACACTGGTGTGTATTTGTACCTGGTGGTGGTATCAGGCTGGTGCTGTTCAACATCATCCTCAACAGATAGAGACTCCATCAGTGACTTCAGCTCTCTGATCTCCTCATCCGGCTCATACTGACACACAAACCAGCTTCGTTAGCATCAAAATAAACGTCAAGGAATGAAATAAATATCTCACAGATGAGCAAATCTGGTTTGGAAAGGATCAGGATCAATAGGTTTTCATTGTAAAGAAGACCAATGTCTAAATGGCTCACCTGGAATTTTAACTGTGATCCTGGTGTGTCTAATGTGTGACTGAGACACTCGCCCACGACCATTCCCATCCGACGAATACGCTCAATATTGCTGTCCAGGCGACACTGGACACCTCCCAGCATGCACTGAAGCATCTCTGTTAGACAGAAAACCTCATAATACACCAGAAGACTGCAGATGTACATCGAAAACGCATATGTGTGCACATTACCTTGTCGTAGTTCTTGTGTTTCAGATTGGTCGAGTAAAGCCACACACAGCAGTAGCACTTTACTGACGTACAGCTGCTGTTCCACACTCGTGTGTTTCACAGCACTGCTGTTACACCACACCTGACACACACTCCGAAGAACCTACACACACCAGTTAACAACTTATTTTAAAATACATACAAAAAATGAGTCATTAGAACAAATATAGCACAACAAACACAACCGAGCATCATCGTACCTGTTTAAGCAGCATCCTGCGCTCAGAATCCAGAGCCAAATAACCAAGAACAGACTTTAGCAACCCAGTCTAAGTTTAAGGAGAAACAGGGAAACTTTTATTTTGCAAGACTAAACATTTATAATGTTCAATTTTACATAAATAATATTCTTTTGAAATTTCTATACATCAAAGATTCGTATTATGTTTTAATAAAGGGTTGAAGAAACAAGCCACTTATTTCGAAAATAATTTTCCAACTCCCCTAGAGTTAAACAGTTGAGCTTTACCGTTTTTTTATCCTTTCAGCCCATCTCCGCGTCACTTTTGGCTGCAGCTTAGCATAAATCATTGAATCTGATTAGACCGTTAGCATCTCACTCAAAAATAACCAAAGAGTTTCGATATTTGTCCTAGTTAAAGCCTGTCTCTTCTATAACTACAGCGTGTACTAAGACAGAAGAAAAATCAAAAGTTGCAATTTTCTAGACCAGTATAACCAAGAACTATACTCTCATTCTGGCGCAATGATATTACGCAGCACATGAAAATAGTCCCCATCAAAGTTCCTCGATTATTACGCCAGAATGAATGTATAGTTAATAGCCACATCGGCCTAGAAAATCTCAACTTTTTATTGTTAATCTGCCTTAGTACACAATATAACTATAGAAGAGTCAAGTTTTAAATAGGAAAAATATTTTAACTCTCTAGTCTAGGGGTGTAACGGTTCACAAAAATCACGGTTCGGTTCGATACGATACAGTAGTCTCACGGTTCGGTACGTTTTCAATACGGCCCCTTTTCTTTTACTTTGAACAACAATGGAGCTATACTTCACATATCTTCAGGGGTTTCTTCTTAGCAGCAAATAAAGAAGTGTTTTGGAAAAGTGCGCCATGGATGGTATTTATTGATTAATTAAAACTTAATAAACAGTAGATTTGGGCCATTTCAAATCATGAAAGCTGAGCGTCCCGTGTTTGTAAACCGTGCGCGCCATCCACTGACATCCAGGGCGCCGTTTCTTCCTGCGGGACAATCCGCGTGAGGGGAGAGATCCACATTTAATTTTGTGGTGTATGTGTCACCAAAGGCTTAGGGGTCGTTCACATGCAGCGCGTCTTTATTTTCAACAGAGCCGCGCAGTTTAAAATCCAAAGCAGTAATGTTTTTGTAACTGACAGCGCTTTCATAGCTGCCAAGTAACAGCAGAAGCTACAGGCGCTTTGAAATCGGTGGAAGAAGCGACACACCTCGCGTTTTCCACTCGTTTTTAGACGTTTCGTGAACGTACCCTTATGTTACATTTAATGCTAAATTATCGTTAACGTCAATACAAAGATTATTTTAGTTTGTTAGAGCAGAAAGATGCAGCTCTGGTTAAACAGCTGGATGCTGGGTTGAAATGGCAAAGGGAAATGCCGACGCGGGGATCGTTTGTAATGTGTGTGTTTCTAGTTCTCATCTGTTTGCGGGTGGGAGGAGCAGACAGCTCCTTGTTTGCACTGCCTTGTTGAGCGTAGCACTGAAAACATTATATTTTACACAGTTTATTCTTTTTTTTTTCTGAATTGTTCGCTTCGTATGTGTACCGAACCGAAAGCCTCGTACCGAACGGTTCAGTACAATTACACGTATCGTTACACCCCTAATTTATATATAATATAAAATATAAGAATATAAATGTATATATGTGTAAATATTTTCAAAATATATACTGTATGTGAGTGCATATATATATATATATATGTAATTATTATTGAGTAAAAAATAATATTTTGCATGTGATTAAACGCAATTAATCATTTGACAGCATCCAGGTAAGTTATTGTAAGGTTTGTAAAACATTTTTAAACACTGTTGTAATAACTCAATTTGTTCCAAAACTGTGAGATTAGTTTCATATTTCCATTCCATTATCTGCTGGCTAACTTTCCCAGTCTTGTTTTGACCAGAAATAAATTAAGTGTGCAAACAGTGCTTTCTCTAATTTCATTCGCTTTAACAACAATGCTTAAAACCAGAAGAAACAATCCATATCATAAAGACCTTCTGTCAGAATCTGAATCAAAAGCCTTGCTTCCAAAGCCTTTATTTTGTGCTGATTTCTAAAAGAGATGCTAAAAGATTGTCACTAATGGATTTGCGGTGTTAAAGGTCCGAAGAATCTCGGTTGCCGGAGTGATAACGGAAGCGAAAAAGTGACAGCGAGCAGAGAAAAACTGAATGTAAAGGTGGCTGGAGAGGGCCAAACAAAGACACCCGAAGAGAAAAATGGTGAGACGGGTGAGAAAAGGAGGGACGACACTGACTTATTGTTCAGACAAAGGCTCCAGTCATGCACCTAATTTAAGGTCGTCCTGTGCTCTGTCTAATTAACTATTTACCAGCTCATCCATCACAAGCTCTATTCAGCTACTCACAGAGACCTCTCCTCTCCAGATTAAAGGATAAATGTTTCATTACCATGGGCGTGTGTTCGGCTAAAAATGGTTGCTAGCTGTAGCATTCATATTCGAATATTGTAATGAGAAAAAAAAGGAAGCTGAATCACCATTAATTAATCTTCGCCTCAGAAAAGAGAATGGCTAGCGTGGCTTGAAAGAGGAGCTGGGGCTCACTTGTTAGCTTAAAGCTTTCGTGTTTGCTTTGAAAGAGAGAAAGTGGTGTTTGTCTGGAGATAGAATCGGAGCTAATCCTCAGAGGGACGCTTTACTGCATGTCCACTTCTTGTCAATTACGCTGCCAGTTCCAAGGCGCAGTGTTCGCTGCAATTAGATCCTCCTCCCAGGCACTCAAATACATTTACATATGATCGTTTATGCAGAATTTAATGCAGACAAAGTTTTTGATCAAACGTACCTGCCCAGGAGGAGGGCTAATTAACACACAAGTATAACAATATGTAGAGCTAGACAGTATGATATATACAGCGTGCAATGGAGGAAACATGCCAATTTATATATACACACACACATACACGCACACACTAGTCAACATCAGCATTGTGGATAAAAGGAATTCATCAAAGTATTGGTTTTAAGAACACATTTCGGTTTATGTGAACACAACTTTGATAAAAGGTTTTGATCCACTTCAAATGTGAATTAGTGTATATTTACCCAATTTTCAGCATCAATCACTCTAATATGCTGATTTGTGTGAGTAGGGGAGGGAATGTTTATTTCACTATGAAATAAAATCCTTTCTCTAGTTCATGCTTATAGTTCATAATTATTGGCACCCACTTATTGCAATGTCCTTTTGATGCCTGAATGACATCTCCAATTTTTGTGTTGATTTTGATGTTTGTTTTGGACTATTGTCCTGATGGAATATCCAACCACAGCTCATTATAAGATTTCTAACAAGTCAATCAGCTTTATTTATTTTTTCTGTTGGTATTTGATAGAATCCATGATGCCATGTCTAAACGAGATGTCCAGAACCTCCAGCAAAAAAACAAGCCTGTAACATAAAAGATCCAGCAGTATATTTAACCATGGGCATTTTTTTGTTTTTTTTCTTTTATTACTTTTTTATCCCTTTTGATCCTCCGGCCATCTCGTACGAAGCTGGGTTCGTGCATGGGGCCGCAAATATGAACCATAGTCCGCAAAGATGTACGCTTTCTTAGTAGCGAACACCATCCTCTCTGTGGTCAGTCGATCTGTCATGGACTGTCGCTGTGGTTAAGTGAGTCACGAGCTTTTCCAGCGGCATGGAAACACGGGAGGCAAGAATACTCTGGAATGATGAACATTTAATAATAAACAAGGATAAACTGAACAAAGCAAGACAAACATGATCCACAAACCCACATGCAACTTCATCAACTGACAGAGATACAGGACATGGGGCGTAGTATTTATACAATGACTAATGAGAACTAAACACATGACACCTGGAACACACAGCTGGCCGAGGATCAACACTAATGGCAAGGGGCGGAGTTACAAATGAGGAAAAACACACAAAAAAAAGAAGCACATGGTGCATGATGACAACAATGACACAGGTAAGAAATGACGGCCTGACAGTCATACTCCTTGTCACCCTGGTAAGCTTAAAAATGTAAATATGAATGGGAATATACTTAAACGAAACTAATACGAAATGGCTGTTATTTCAAATAGCGTACCATATTTTAAACTAATCGGTTAACCAGTTTCAACCGGCTAATGAGGCTCGGTGGTCGGTCAATAATTTTTTTAGTTTTCGCCATCCCTAATTAGGTCATCTATCAAGTCTTTGGGTTTGAGTCGTTCGTTCATCACACGATAGCCCAATAAGCCAAAAGAACAAAACGACTCAATAGATGGTCTAATCAATTCTCTTTCCAGCTTGTGATAGGCTTATGGGACTGTCAATTCACATTATGAACGAACAACCCAAAAAGACTTTTCAGATAAGTTGCGAGGTGAGCTACTCATAGACTGGAGACCCAGGTTAACAAGGAATTATGCTTTTTTTTATTTCTTATAGCATTACAGTAGTGTATTGTTTGTCATGTGATCAGGATGTGCATATGTAGTAGATGTGTTAGGGGAAAAACGTAACATTTTATTTTTCCTTTTTTTAAATAAACAAAATGAAAGAGATTACTTGAAAAAAGATTTTTTCATTTTGCTGAACGAGACTCAAATGAACGAGTCTTTACGACGATCCAAACTTCCCATAACTAGTGTTCACCATCCCACGGGAATACAGCTCATTGCCAGTGACCCGCTACCTAGCAAAAGAAATGGCTTCTTTTACGTTTATTTAATCTAATTTTTCTGCTGTTTTTTGTATGCCTAATTTATTTATGTAAACGAACTAGTTTGTGTAATTAGTTTGGAGTTCACTGTTATTTGTAATGTGATCGCTAACAACTTCCTTGTTTTTATTTCCTCATAATAATAACAATAATAATAAAAGATAATAAAGTAAAGACGTGAAAATTGAAAGCATGCATTTCATTTGGCTATATAGTGTAATTAAGTGTGTGTTTTTTGCGAGCTGGTTGCTGCTGCTTCGGCAGGGGCAGGGCAGAGGATGGCGATGCCAGCTCAGCATCACAATGTCTATCGGCCATCGTCGATGGACAATGGCATGGTCTATCGACCCAACCTTAATGCATGTATATAAAATGCAACATAACATTTCAACACCCTCAGGCAAGTTCTCAGAGATTTATTTTCTCCCCAATTTCAAAACTGAAAGTTGCTCTAGTTTCACTCCATGATATAGCTCAAAGCATGTTAATAGTCAAAATCTTCCACGAGTGAGAAGTCATAGCAGCTGGTAACACCATTTCATACTTTTAAGCATGACTTCTAAGCTCATTTTGCCAAGAATAACTTAACAATATCTTTATTCTGTCACACACAGCACATCCCATGTCGCAAAAAGATTGCGGAGCATCATTAAACTGCTTCTGTAAAGGTCACTCGATAGATGCAGTTTGGTCATTCTGCTGAACACAGAGCTAGTCTGATGCAATAGTGTGTGAGATTACCTGAATAAATGAAGCTTCTGCAGTGGATTTAGTGGGATTTGATGAGCATCTATTGAGTCTCTCACCACGCCTGCAATACTTTTCACACTTTGTGCAATGGAATTATTTATTAATTTTTTTAGGGCAAAACTGAATGCGCAAATGTTGCATAACACAGCATTAGCCACATACAGCTTTGACAGTTTGAAGCCCACGAGATACAGGAAGCTGGTATTTTCAGTATATTTTTTTTGTTTTTCCATCATTCTGGAATCCATACAATTACATAATGTGTCAAGGACATGCCCACACGAAAAGTGCTCTAGCATTCCTCTTTCGTAGCTCATGAGATTTAAGTAACATATTTAGAAATGTACATTATCAGAAATGTTCTTCTTAAAATCCTCAGTACAAATTGGGTTCCTGTTGAAATCTCAAATAAATTGGATCTCTTGAGAATGCATTTGAGATTACTGGGGTCTTTTTCTTAAAATTCTGAGGCAAAAATCATCTTACTAATAAAAGAGTTCTGAGAGAAGGTTTTCTTTCCAACAGGAAATGCATATGTACAACTCGTTTTATGTTTGTTGATATTAGTGTATTATTACTGCTTCTTATAGCTGTTATTGTTCTACATGAATGCAATCAATTTACTCTGCTTTAAATCCTCAATACCTCATTCATGCTTCTCATCTATTCAATAAGGTGCAGCCTTCCTGTCTCTCGTCTTGTTGATTGTTGATAATGCAGCCATCTCAACAACTCACTCTGAGCAAACACAGTTCACACTTACAGAAGCAATGATAATTAGACATGATCTCTCTAATAATGGCCTCCTTTATATTACTGTCAAAAGCCAAGAGGCTGATTTGATTTTGTTTGCATAAAGCAATCCAAAGTAAAGTGAATAATGCCATGGGGATTTATCCTTGATTCTACCTGGATACATCTTGCTTCAGCTGTTTCTACATGTAATGCAATATTTAGCAGTAAGTCTGAGGTCAGCCGTCACTCAGAATGCTATTTGGCAGAAACACGGAAAGACTACTGACCTTGATAACTTCACATTCCCAAAATACACAGCAGGAAAACTTAGCTGCTTTCTGTACAAGAACCAATTTGTTGCCTTGCAAACTCTCTTGAAAAAGCAGTTACTTAAAAATGTAAAAATGTGCAATACTTAATACATACTGTATAACATAAAAATACATATGTAAACTATATATGAAGAGTTCATTTGCAAAAACAGATAATATATATTTTTTTATTCCAATTTATCCTAATCAAACTGCTTTTTGTTTAAATAGGTAAAAAATAAGACAATAAATGTAGTTATATATATTTAAATACAAACTATATATAGGTTCTTGATTATTTTAATATTTTACTTTTTTTTTTTTACATTTTTAAATAATTTAAAAAAATATTAAAAGTGAATTCCAAACAAGACATAAAATAAAAAATAACTTAATAAATAATATTATTAAAAAATAGCACTTGAAAATCCAATGCTATATCAAGCAGACTTGATTTGTTGACAATGACTCTCTCAACATTACCCCTCTCAAGAAACAGACTGCACACGTCATTGCACACAATTGGAAAAATATTACCAAGTCCTACCATGATCTTTTAAATCCCAGCACTATCCAGACCACAGCTAGTCTGATTCATGCTATGTCAACCCATGCGACTTCATAACAGCTGATACCCTTTTTTCCACACCTGCGAGTAGCAGATGAAGCTCTGTATCAGAGAGACCTCTCAGCAGAACGAGTCTCCCTCCAACAGAGCCACTCTGTGAGTCTGCTGCTCTCTGCCATGTATTCTGAACATCCACATCATTTGGTTGATAATAGGAGACTGGAGTGGAAACGGCTTGTTTGCTGTCTGTGTAAATATGTATGGTTCTGAAGAGGGTCTTGTTGAGAGTGACAGTCTGAGGGAAAGTAATAAGACAAAGCTTTATACTAAAACCACACCGCAATGAATTAGCTCTCTGTGTTGGAGAGATGCAGGCTGGAATACTTTTAGCACTTTTTTTTCGACTGACTGGAAGGAAATGGAATCTTTTCATCTGCCTTTCTGAAATTTCTTAGAGAAAAGCCCTCTTCAGACACAAGCAGAACTGCAGACCCAATAGCTACAAGCTTAAAACACACACATCTCTCTTTTAACAATGTCCTTTTATCTGAAATGCTTTAGAACTTTCTATAGCCAACCAAGTTCACCAGGTTTCTGCTTTGATATTAGGTGGTGATTTATATAATCTTCTGCTGACTGTATTGTAAGATACACAATACAAAAACTCAACAGATTCACACTCAAACTTGCACCAAAAGCATTGGTTAATGATGTCAAACCTGGCTGGTTACACCTAAAAGAGCTATGTTTGAATGTGAAAGCAAGTGCAAATAGAATGTGTGAGTTTTAGCAGATGGGAAGACTTTCAAGTGGATAAATGCTGTATATTATTCTGTTCATGACTACAGACTTCTTACTGCATAAGTCTGATGGTTTATGGTAGCTTTTGTCTTTATTGCAAAGCTTGACAGCCATATCACTATAAACTTAGAAAATAGAATAGAATAGAATAGAATAAAATAGAATTTATTTATATATATATACAGTATATATACATATAGTACAGATTCAAGGCAGAACCATTTAAATCTTTTTAAATCACTAAACTATAACAAGCTAGATTTATTAAAGAACATTCATAAAAGCATGTCTTATTGTTGTGCTTCTGAAAAAAAAATAAATAGTGTAGAACAACTATTTAGTAGAAATTTCTAGTAATAGAGTTAATTACAAAGAATCAGCAAGTATCATTGACTTACACTTGGCATTTTGAAGCACAAAAACGGTATTTTCTTGTAAAACATGCTTTAATAATCATTTTTTACAGTATGTGTAAATAGTAATGTTAGGGTTTTTTCCCAATTAAGTAAGATAGAGGCAATGTAAACACACTGCTATTGTTCATTTATCCTGAAATGAATCATATCACTGTATGGTTGTCTACTGTTTAAAAGGGGCAGAAGTGAGACAAACAAAGAAAATGAGAGAGGAAAAGCTTTCAGAGTGGGCTGTCTGTCGCCACTTAGCACAGTCTTGCTCTAGCTTTAATTACAGGATCCACAGCAAAAACAAAAACACGTCATTTATCATCCAAATATCAATACCTCCCCACAACACAGTACGGAAATGAAGACGCCTTATTCATTTTCTTCTCCTCCTCTCCTTCCCTCTCTCAACCTCCATCAAATCCATCTGCACGACTAGTCTACCCCTCTTTCTCATCCTTAACACTCTCCGTCTCACTATGATGGAATATTTAATGTGTTTTCAGTTCAATCAGGTTAGCAGAGCGAGGCGGGAGGGGCCATGGATACCCAATGGGTCCAAACAGTGAGAAGGACGAGTCCATCTGGCATCCTAAACAACATCACAACTCCAGTGAGAAAGCACACCGTGAGGAGAGGCACAAGACGGTCATGGATGAAACACTGCATAACCTTTTTTTTCAATTTCTGCAATACCTTTTGCATTGTGGCAAAGAAAGCATCTAGAGTGCATTGCACTTGCTGGATGAGAGTTGTGCAGTGAGCTGCTTCCATCCTTAGAGCTTTACAGATTTAGTCACTGCTGTATAGGGTGGAGCACTGCTGCTTTTCAGCACCTCCCAAAGGTTCTTGTGATCTTGCGATGTGATCTACAGTTAGAGCTGCTCATGAGCTCACAGGTGCAAGCAAAACAAACACCGTCAATGCTTTGTTAAATCTTTAATTAGACCAGGGATAGTGCGGTACAAATGTGTTTCAACCCTTTTCTACAGTGCCCTAATAAAGCTCTGCTGTCCTCTTTGGGTTGGAAACAGCAAAACAGGAAGCTGAACTCGGCTCTCAGGCTTTATGTTCTTGATTTCAGCACCATAGACAGCGTCTTTTTCAATTAACCTGATGTAGAATGCTAACCAAATGGTCCAAATGATTCAACTTGGTCAAATAACTTTTACTATGATTTTATTATTTATTTATCTATTTATTATATTCACATTAAGCTGAGCATACTACTTTTTAGATCCATGCACTCATTTCTCATGAATAAAATCAGTATATTCATATTTAACATTATTTTCATTCTCCTTTACAGAAACACGCAGACAATGGCTATTAATAACTGTATTGTTATTAATTAATTTACTTGATTTTTACTACAGGATGCAGAGGAAGACAATACTGCAGATGTAGGATTAGCATCCATTTATTCGAATACTGGTACTATAAGGAAAAATGCTTAAATATATTTCTCTTTTGATCACTGTATAATAAACTAAGCCCAACACCAAGGTAAAACAGCATAACAGAACTAAACGCGCAACTATCAATTACCCACAATAACAGTATTTGCAATCCTTATAAGCTCCCATTCATTGTCCATGCCTTCGTAATTAAATATTCAAGGGTAAAAGCCGATGGCCACTCCCCCAAACACCATATGCAAATAAGTAGAGAGGTCCGCAGATGATACAACTCAGATTGACTTTAACTAGGCTACTTGACCAAACACAGGTTATATCTGAAACCTCTCTATGATTGGTGTCTAAAATAAGACGCAAATTCAAAATTGATAGGAAACAATGACATTTAAAACAATTTACTTCGATTTTATCTCTGCATCAACAACAGGAAGACTCTCGCCTCCGTTAGGAAACTACTAACCAACCTCGTCCGTGAGCAAACTACCCTGCGTAAACCTACTCAGATAGCTACTCGAGCTCGCGCAGTCCTTCAGGAACGCGCATTAACTAGTTGAGAAACACGTTAAACTCGTGCCAAGACAAAGCAATTGTGATTATTTCTGGTAGACAGTTTTCAGCGGGACAGACTGTTTACGACGCGTCAAACTAGAGCGCGTTATAAATGAAGCGTCGCGTTCCGAAGTGTACGGCTGAATCAAATGATCGTTTTTAGGTGGAGTTCTGAATATATCACCAACCCGATTCAGTACGTGCTATATGTACAGGGTATCAAGCACATAACACCTTTCACGTCCGTGACAGACATTTGGGGATGCGCGTTGCGTATAGACGCCGCAGTTAAATGGTGTATAAAAAATAAATAACAACGAAATCAACGAATGTAACTTTTTAAAATAATTTCCGTGACTCACCCTCAACAATTAAAGTCTTCATGTTTTACGAATAAATCCAGCAAATGAGTAATCCCAGAAAGAGGTCCCCTTTGGTCTGGATAAGATGGTGTTTTCCTTGCTGTGGTAAATTTTGCGAACCTCAAGGAAGATGAACCACCATCATCCCTGCCGTTCAAACTTTACCCGACGGTCGCCGTACAGGCGCGGGACGGAGAGCAGCGTCTCCCGGTGGTTCCTCTCTCAGTCATTTGGGCAGAGACACAATCACAGTAACATCCAAACTCAAAAGATCTGCTGCTCGCTACCGACTGCCGAGAGCGGGGGAAAGTCACACTGGAAGGAGGATAAACTACTGGTGGGATGAATCCAAATCGGCTGTACGCCACATTTCCGGTGAAAGCAGAAGTATTCCAACGATCCGAGTCAGTGTCTATGCAGCCGCGCGAGAGGAACGGAAAGAGGCTGTGGCGCCGAGCGCGTGAGAGAGAGAGTGAAGGGTGTGTGTGTGTTTGTGTGTGCAGAGAGAGAGAGAGTGAGAGAGAGAGAGGAAGTTGGAGGGGCGGCTTAGAGATAAATATACGGGTCATTTTTTTTTCTTTTAACACATAAACACAAATGATGTCAGATTTCAGTGAAAACGCTTATGTGGAAAGTCTCAATTTTTCGTCCACCTTAAATAAATAAATACATAAATAGAGAGATCCTCAAAAATAAGTTATGAAACGTATGTATCACTTTCTGACATTTTCACATGATAACCATGAAAACAATGCCTTAATTGAACTGAATATAAACAAACAAACAAATGACAGAAAGGTAAAGGGTATTGTGGAGTTGCTCAGAGAAAAGATAGAAAGAGACAGAGAGAGAGATGAATGTTTTATAGCACAGGAGCAGGAATAGAGCACTAATGAATCTTTTATAGATTTCAGACGCTTTGACGTGCAGAGAATCCATTTGTATAAAACTAAGGCATTCCTGCACATAAATATACACACAGAATTATAAAAACAGAGGCCTGAGGACATGTAAACTTTTTGAAATCACTGCTGCATTCATTTGACCTACACATTTTTGACCAATCCATAATCGTCAGTCATAATGTAACACCTAAAGAAACAATAAAATAAATAACCTTGCCTTCAATTAACGCACTGCTGCTCCATGCATCAACTGTCTCTGCTAGAAAAATGTAGAGGTAGGATAATCATTTCTGTGATACATGAGATGTTCAAATGAGAAAGATGACATTCGGGTTTGATGACTTTGAAGGCTTCTCATGTTGCAGTTACAAAAAGATCCAACCATATCCATTATTTTTCTCACCTCACAGACTAATGATGTGAATTATACACCGATTAGACATGAAACAATAAAATTCAACATGTTAGAAGTGCAAAAGATTGTTTAGTACGTTATTCCAAAAGATTGACTCATTTGCATTTCTCCTGGGGTAAAGTAGGCTACTGCATCATTGTAAACATGCAGCTTATATAAAGCATTTGTATTTATTTATAACAACAATACAAGATTTGAAAAGTAACAAAATGAATGATAAATAAACATTGAAAACTCAATAATTAAAAGAAGAACTAATGCATTCTGCAAAATGTTTTATTTTTTGGGTTCCACCCCGGATGAAAGCTAGCATTTGTGCATTTGAGGTGACTTTTCCTTTAACACTGCACAAAGCGTTGCATTCAGTTGGCAGTTGTTTAATATCTGTATGCATTCATTTATATGTGGCTCTCGTCCTGCAATAGTTCAGCATCCAACTAATTTTGTCTATATTCATTACTTTGAGGATTCTCCCAAGGTGTTTGTGCTGCATTTAAGATAGGGCTTTAATACTGAACAATAATTGAGCCTGTGGCTACCAACCTCAATTAATGCTGGAGTGTAATGTGGAGTCACAGATCGTGGCTGCAATACAATATGTAAACTTGAACAGTGCATGAAATTAGCATGTTCATTCACGCACGCAAACACACAAAAAAGTTATCAGGGATCATTTTTTGGGGGCAGAAGACTCCCCCAGTGACCACAACAGATGAAGTGAGTTTTGGGTGCTGATTCTTTCTCACTCATTATTTGTGGTGATATACTGTATGTCCTATAGTGGGGCATGTTGTCACACTATATGAAACAGTGGGAACCTGCAGTTAAATGACACAGATGCCTTCAAATATGACATACTGTCTGAAATATAACCTTTCAACATATTTGTTTCTAGAGTAAAATAATGTGTGACTTAATTGATTTTTAGGTACAATTAAAATTTTTGGTGAAACAATTTTCACTTATAAATTAATAAGAGAAACCACTACCAATTACAAAGAAGTGTAGAAAGTAGAACTTACTCCAATAATCTTTAAAACCCACCCCTTCAAAAAACTAAACACAAAAATTTAAACATTGACAAAATAGCATACAACAATATTAAACTACTTAACAAAATCATGTACAATTGCAATATGCAAGGTACTGTGCATGAGACAACTTGCCCCAGTTTCATATTTATGAAAAAAATGTAAATATTTATCTACCTTGCTCTGAGAACAAAGTTCGAACTCTTCTACAGTCATCTTTCATTATTTATCGACTCTTGCCAGACTGTATGTCATTATGGCTTTGTTTATTACACTAACGTACTAACTAGAAATAATAATCTTGCATTTTTTTTAATTGCAGCACAGAAATAAAACTTTGTCTGTTTTGAATTAATGATCATTATGAAATCTTCCTGTTGTGACAGCTAGCCAGGTCTTCCCTTGAGGGAATAATTGAACCCTCATTCTGCAGAAAGGATTTAGAAATGAGCAGCGAATATGGACTGCTTTCTAAATGACTTCTTAAAGATTGTTTTAAACGCAAATATAAATTATTTATAATGGTCATGATTTCAAACTAATCCTTTTACAAGTCTTAAAGAATTGAAATGATAGAGTGGTTTAAGAGGACAGAGAGAAAGCTTTCACGCTGGGAGCTGCTTTTAAACATTTCTATCACCCACGTGCAGAGCTTACTGCAGGCTGTTAGTTTATATGTCAAATCACGAATCAACTATGTGTTAGTTAGAGATCCGCCTTCATGCTGACATGTGAAGGAATCAGAGTTGGTCAATATTTGCTCTGTGAATCATGCGGTTTGAGTGCATCTCAAGCTCTCTTGCCGCTTTCGTGAAAAACACACACACAAACACAAAAAATCAGTTGAAAACCACATCACATGACACAAGTGATGTAAAAAAAAAAAAACATTACACAAACCTAAAATGCATGTAGCTCACATTGCTTTTCAAGCAGGATGGAGACACAGACGGACAGATGGAACAAAAGAAGGACATACAGATGAACAACATTCAGACAGACAGACAAAATAATAGAAAGATAAAATAATAGAAAAATGGACAGACAGACAGAAATAAATCACAGAACAACAAACAGAGAAGATAGAATGATAGAATGACATACAGACAGACAAAAAGAAAGACAGACAAATGGATGGACTGACAGAGAGATATAGAGTAAATAGATAGAATGACAGTCTCTTTGGTGCAATTCTCAGATCAGAAATGAAAGTTTCAAAACTTGTTTAACCTCCACATCATCTAGTCACTTGTGCGCATCATAAAACAGTTTCTCATTCCTTTGAACAGATTGCTTTGGTACATTTGTGTACACTTTTCTGATGTGTCTTACATTTTTAGTTGCTAATATTATGTTGCTCAAAATGTATTAGCATACTTCTCTGTGCTATAGACCCTTAAAACATCTAGTCATTAGTTCATCGTATAAGCCATCCAATGTGAAATAGTTGATCTAGTTGTCATAAATTGACTTTTTGTAGATTTGCCACGCATTGTATAAGTGAATCTTGACTTTCACTAATGAAGAGAATATAGATTAACAAATTATAAAGCAGTTCTCTAAAATAGAGGGAGTATCTCATAAATCTCAACAAAAGAGTCACAAGTTCATCCAACATCCAGAAAACGACCAGGGTCACAGCCAAGAGGAAGAGGAGTAAGGATGAATAGTGGAAGGGTACAGAGGCAAAACAGAGGAAGAGGAAGAATTGACCAAGGACAGAGGTGCATATCAGATGAAATAAGGGCCACTATTGTGCACCATGTTGTCAATCATGGCCTTACAATGGTTGAAGGGTGTAGCTAAATATTGGGAGATCAACCATATCCGCAATACTGTAATTCAAACATTTCAAAACATCTTCATTTCAGTCGATGGGGGAGTCCTGGCAATGAGGGCGGAGCTGAAGGTGGTGACAGGGAGCCAAAGAGCCAGGCCGATGACGAAAATCCGGAGCGCCAAGGCGGAACAGGTGGTGCTGGTGATCGATGCAGATGAGGGGATCCTGAAGGTCACAGCGGAGCCAGAGCGAAAGAGGACCAAGGCGAAGGACAAGGCGAAGCCAGAGGAATGGAGTCCCAAGGCAATGGATGGACCAACCAAGGCGGAGCTGGAGGGATGATAGAGCCCGGTGGTGGACAGACAGGCATGAACTCTGGGACTGGATTCAGGATCGGCCCTCCTGGCCGTAACTCTGGAAATAGACTTGGGAACGGCTCTCCTGGCCGTGACTCTGGAACTTGGATCGGGATTGGCACTCCTGGACGTAATCTGTGGACTGGAATCGGAATCGGCACTCCCAGACATAAACTAGGGACAGGAATCAGGATTGGCTCTCCTGGCCGAGACTCTGGAACTGTGATCGGGATCGGCTCTCCTGGCCAGGACTCTGGAACTGTGATCGGGATCGGCTCTCTCCCTTAAGGACTAACACAAAGGGTTGAAACACAGATGCTAAATACACATAATAACGAGGACAAAACTAAGGACACCCGGGGAAGACAGCTGGGAGTAAATCAACCAATAATCACATAGACACAGGAAATACCAAATATGGGCAAGGGCGGACACATGGGAGCAAAACACAAGGAAACTAAACACAAACTCTGCCAGCATATATGAGAAGCACAGCCTTCTGCATTTTACTAATGCAACGTCAACTGTTGTCATAGTTTACATCAGGTTACTAAAAGAAGTGCATTGTTATATCGACGATATGACTAAGCATCTTGTATGTGAGCAAAGACACAAAGACTTTTTATTCTAATGTTCACTGACATAAATACTTATTTTTGAGAGATGAACTAAAGATTTTTAACAAGTTACAGGCTTTTTCAGGAAATATATTGCGCTGTGTTGTTTGTACAAACTGATTTGAGAAATGCACATACTTTTTGCAAATATTACTGTAAGAATGATTTGAGAAATGATCCTAAGTGACTGACAACATTTTTTTACAAGCGATAAATGAAAAATTATAGAACAAAAGAAAAACAGAAAGAATAATAGAACAACAGACAGAGAAGATAGAATGACAGAAAATAATATAACAACATACAGACAGGCGGAATGATAATGTCAAACAGACAGAAACGATGACAGAGCGACATAAAAACAGTGAAGACATAATGAAAGAACAACATACAGAATGAAATATGAAAGACAGATGGACAAACAGAAAACTGACACAGAGAATGATAGAATGACAGACAGAATGCTTGAACGACAGACAGAATGATAAAAGGACAGACAAACTGAAAGACTGACACAGAGAAAGATAGAATGACAGACAGAATAACTAAACGACAGGCAGGCAGATGGACTGATAAACGGATATATGGATGAACTGATAGAACAGGCAGATTTGTGTTGTGGCCATGCAGGCGGCTGTCAATAATACATCTGATTGTGTTATGCTGACTCTGACATTTTTTAAAAAGCTCTTATAGCAACAAACTCTCATGCGACAGGAAACGGCGGATCAATCGTGAGCGTTTCTGCAATAATTACATGCTCCGTTCCTTCACTGCAATTCCCTTCATTTAACAAGCATTTCCACACAATCAGATGAGACGATCCCTTCCCCCATCATTTGTCTACATGCCACAGATCCACCGCCGTCATGGCTTACTGTGCGCTGTGACCTCTGCTCGAAGTCCATGCCCAGATATACATCCTCCTGCATGGTGACATGGTTACCGTTAAAAGCCTGTGACAGCTCATTCTCCTCAGCGGCCTACAAAGACAATATCCATGATGGAACTGCCCCGTGTCGCTGTCCAAAACTCATTAACACATTGGAATAAAGACAATGTAGACTTGTTCACATTAAGTTGAAATTACACCGCCCCTGTCTTCTACTCTTTCCGTTTAATTTAGTCTTTTAATTAGATTTTCAATTGCTGCTACATAAATTAGCTTACCTTGAGAAAAATGGCCTGCCTTCATCCACTGCATGCTTCAAAAGTTTTTTTTAATGAAGTATCAAACAGATTGGACACTTTGTACTCTAAACTCACTCTATACTCCAGGGGGTGACTCCACTAACTATTTGTAAATCACAACTTAACTTATTTAAGTTAACTAATAATTTTTACTTTGTTAAACTACTATTAATTGAATATTTAAGTAGGCCTTCAACCAGGAGTAATGATTGGAAAAAAACAACAGATTGATTGGTTTTCATCAGTAATCTCACGTTATGCCTGATGGACACATATGATGATATTGACTTTTACACTCATTTGCATTTTAAGAGAGAGAAGATTATGGGAATGAATGACTTGTTAGGGGCTTGTAAGGCTAAATGTTTGCAACCCAGTTTCATAATAAAACGTACCCTGACTACGTTGGTCCAAAGTGGAAAACGTAGAGGGGTTACAATGACGGCCCTTGAATTGTATGACTGTTACGTTTTTTGTCACGGTTTAGCACCAGCCGTGATCCACCACGGATAACTGAATTCATTTGATATAAAAAGTATACTTTCATTGTAGCACCTAGCCCCACCGTTACCCTAAACCCACTTCTGAACAATATAAAACACACACAGACAATATAAGTGCAGTCACAGGTATTTATTGAAAAAACTGACCATAAGCAGCAAAAAAAAAAAAGCATTACCAACAAGCTGTGTTGCATTTCAAGTTCTTCTAAAGCCAAACGATGTCTTTATGCGAAGAAGAGAGTATAATCGCTGAAATTATCCCGCTCCGTTAAGGCGTTCACATCTTATTCAAAAGACACTCTCGTCCTGTAGAATGACGCAAATCGGTCAGCAGACACACAAGAGCCAATAACATTTCACAACAGAATGACGCGATAGGTCACGAGACACGCAAGAGCCAATAGAATTTTACAACCAAAGCTGACATATGGATTCTCCTGGCGGGCGGCATTTTTTATCAACACAGATGAGTCGTGGCGGACGGAGAGATGGTGATCAATCCTTTTACCTCGGAAGAATTAGAATATTAATATAAATTTTTATAAATAATGTTGGTAGTTGTATCTGCTGGTTATCTTGTGTTTTAGTAACGGATGGTAGGTTTAGGAGCAGGTGCTGGGTTACGTGCTCATAAATGTATTACAAAAGTAATATAAATAAAACTGTTGTGACCGTTTAGAGTGAAAAATCACACCCCAATACAATAATGGCAATATCATTACCCAATATTTGAATCCAAATCCGTGCGTGGATCACAGCTGATGCCTGTCACTGACGAAACCGTGACAAAAAACGTAGCAGTCATTCAATTCAAGGGCCGTTATTGTAACCCTCTACGTTTTGCACTTTGGACCAACGTAGTCAGGGTACGTTTTTATATGAGACTGGGTTGGTTGGTGCTCTCTCTCCTTGCTTGAAGGGTGATTGTATTTGTAATTAAGCAAACAATATGCTGCGCATCAAGTATTCCTGACGCATCAGCTTTAACAGGTGGGCATCACACAGAAATGTTTATAATTCTAAAAGGACACAAGACATGCAACTGGATTTGCAAATTAGTTTTCATAAGATGTCATGACTAATGTAATAGCGGTACTGTGCTGTTTAATAGAACATGAGGCGGGAACATGAGATTTTGGACAAGGAGAGCACGAACTGTGGGTCTGTATGGTTGAAAAAATGTAACATTCAATGTATCACAAAATGTCAGCTGCTGCATTTGAGAAAGTGGCTAATTAGTTGTAAATACGTATTTGTAAAACTTGTTAGATTCTATTCTTTTTGAACAGCATTATTATGTCTTTTCATCACATTTTGAGTTGAATTATTCTAGTGATGGTTGCACTCATTAGTATTCAGATATCTGACATAATTTGTATAAAAACTCTATAAAACATCATTCACATATATTCTTTGAATGCTATTATTTATGGATAGCCATATTAGTAAGCATGAGGAAATCAAAATGCCCTGTATAAAACCGAATCTTATATAGTAGCTAAAATGACCTAAAGCAAACAGTGAGGGATTTCATATTCAGCCTCTATCTTTCTCAAATACAGCCTATTGCTCTCTCTCTCTCTGCCCAGTCTGGTAATTATGGTTTCAAGTGGCCACACATATAAGACCTATGCTTTTCTATTCCAATGGGTAATAAGTACACCTCTGTTGCCATGGAAACAGTGGAGTCCGAAAACACGACGAGACCCCATAGGAACAGGTTTTTGTCAGTCGTAAACACATAAAACACCCATCCTCACACATTCTTTAGCCATCAGGTTATAATCATTTGCTCACATATCATATGCTCATGTTCACTTACTGGACCAGGAGGCAGAGACGTCTGCTAATGACCATCTGTTGATGTTTCGTATTATATTTTGTGTTTTTGCGAAAGTGAGATACAATTGATCATTACTGGCTGAGTGAAATATGAATATACATGAAAAGACAGACAAAAGAACGAACAATCAAAAAGTCACTGACACTTTTATTTCTTTATGTGCTTATTCTTTTCACAGTTTTGTTGGAAAACCCAAATGAATTCAAAATTTCAGAATATTCATGGATAAAAAAAAAGTCCTCATGAAACAGCATTATAGATAACAACATTGATTGAATAATGTAGATAATGATATTCAGTATGTTGTTCAGTGCTCATGATTTCCAAGGATCCTGATAAGCAGTCATTTGAGAAGATAGCTCATGCTACAACCTTTCACTGAAGAGTAGATTCTCTGTATTTTATAGAGTTATTTAATATATCACTCCAAACCTTTAAATGTCTTTATTTAACCGTTTTTTTTTTTTTGTTTTTTTTTTTGTTACAGCTTTAGCAAACATAAATGTGGCTAGAAAACATCATGGGAGTGGATATTCTTTGATCGAAATTTGAGGTCATCTTAACGATAGATGCATTATAAAATACTGACAGAAATACTGTGTGCGTGGAGCATGTTTGGTGGAAGTAAAGTTCAAGCTTAAAATACCTGAGCTGGCACTAATGTGGGTGTTAACAAACTGAAGGTCAAAGGTGATGTGTCTATTATAAAACAGTCTATAGAGCATATGAAAACATATATGGTGTCTAAGTCAAGGCATGAATACAGATTAACCTCTTGTGAGCTCTTTTTATTCATCCTCTTCTCTCACTCAATCTGAAGCTCGCTTCAGCTCTCTCCGTTTCCTTTCTCTGTACCCTAACAGACCCTTGCATTTCAGACAAGGTGTCAATCTTGCACCTCTGCATTTCTGTCATTTTTTCTCTCTTTCTCTCATTCTCTAGTCAGTCAGAAAAGATTTGAAAAGAATCGTTCACCTTCAATTCATAGCCACCTGTGTATCTGTCTTCACTTCATAGATGCATAGATGATTTTGATACATGCTGGGCTGAATTAAGTGTTGTGAAACCTGTAGATAGACGAGTGAGGATCAAAACAGAGGGCTCACTTTTTATTTATTTTCCTTGTCGTTCATCTTCTCACAATCCTCCTGCATTGCTGAACTTGAGGTTAAATCCTGCTGGCCCACATGCAGGACTCTGAGTTTAATGAGAACTTTAAGGTCGGAAAGACAGTTTAGATGTTTAGCTACTATACTGAAACTCAAACCGCACAGAATAAAACTAACCAGATAGACGGGGAGATAAATAAATAAATACTGAAAAAAGTGCCAGTGGGCAATAAATCTATCCATCAGTTGGCCTGGATGACAGTAATCTGAAAATCTTAAATCCACTGACAGGCATTATCCATCAGAACAGATATCATACAGAATTACAGAGCCAACATTCTCTCAGAAAGGCTGTTTTTCTGAGAGAATCGATAATCTGTTCACCAAGTATCAACTTATGTGACGAATGCCTCAGCAGCTTGTCTCAATCCATTCTGAATCAGTCTCTTTTTGCATGCTGAATATCTCCAGGATTGCAATGAAACGCTATCATCCAAAGGTTGAACTTGCTGACAATTTTCAAGATCTGTAGTTTTAAGTAATACTAACCAAAAAAACAAGTGTAACAGGCCTTGTCAATCAAGCTTGCATCCGTTGATGCTTAGATGATCCATGCCTGTCTATAGGAATATGATGCATTATGTTTAAGTCCTTTAAAGAGAAAAATGCACTCAAATACTGTACTGTAGTAATGCCTAGAGTTTGCTGCACCTCTGACCACAATTGTGCACCATTCAGAAGTTATTTGAGAATGTCTTTTAAATTGCAGTTCGGTTCCTGGATTTTAGTTGATACGATATGGAGGTGAAGTTTGGATTTGAAAGTTTTATTTGTTTTGTTTTTTCTAGTTATAAGTAATATTTCCTTGAACGTCCTTTTGTTTGTTAAAAATAAGTTTGAAGACTGACTTGACAACCTGGGGTGCGTTTCCCGAACAACGATGTAGCTCGCTGATAAACCACCATAGTACGGTGCATTGTTTTAGAAACGAACTAGCTAAACACGACTGTTTCCCGAACACGGTCGCATCTCCATCGTTCGAACCACGTTAGTTCAACAACATAGGGCCATTGTTAATGACGTCACACGCATGTCGTGAACATATACCTTCTGCTAT
>JAUCNO010001314.1:0-10507 GCA_032353835.1 Enteromius viviparus
AAATTTTTCCTTATTGTGGGTAAACCTGTCCACACACACACACACACACACACACACACACACACACACACACACACACAGTCATGACAAAACACAAATGAAGGTGCAAGGGAATACCTTCAAAACGGCTCTAAGCAGAATCTCGGGAGGAAACACACAAAGAACAACATTTAAATCAGTACTTTTCAGTTCAGCTAATTCAGTAATGCTCTTTGAATGCATTTACTGTGACTAAATAAAGGGAATCTGAGAGATATTAAGGTACACAAATAAAGGGAATCTGAGAGATATTAAGGTACACCCAGGATCCCTCTACCTCATTCCAGCGGACGTGCTTCCTAGAGTCTCTCCGAAACTGTCCGTCAGGGAATGTGGCCAGTGAAAAATGCATCACTGGATGCTGAGATCCTTTTAAGTGCTGAATCCTCCCCCTGCTGTTCACTCTGTCTGCAGAGCGGATTATGCACCCAGCATGCAAAAGAGAGAACGCCCCCGTATGTCTTACCTTTCACCGCCCGTGCGTGCGTGAGAGCGTTTCCGCTTTCATGGAAAGACCCTCGGCATCTCTGTGGCGATTCCTACTAAACTGGCTCAGTGTATCTCGGTTCTCCTTTACGTCCTCCCCCCTCCCTCGTTTTCTCTCACATACAATCTTCAGCCCGCCCTTTTTCAATCTATCGCTCTATCACCATCCCCCACTGGTCCTCTTCCTCTCTCCTCTAGTGATGCTCACTGTGATACGGCAAGAGCCCATCGGCAGCGCGGCGGATTCCGATCAGTGTGTCTTCCATTCTTCCATTAAAACCTAGTGTTTGAAACTTTTGATAATACATTTTTTTTTGTAGTACACGTGTATATAGCAATAGAAATCGAAACTGGCATGTTCTTTCTGACAACTGAGTCAAAAGGATCGTTTGAGACGGCAGCTTGTGTTATTATACTTATGAAAATCTGGGTCATAATTCTCATTCCCCCTTTTTGGTGTATTTTATTAGATCATACATTATCAGCAATTTAATTAAATTGATAGAGAGTCACTTTTACACTGTTACAAAAGTGATTATTTCCATATTCTGTAGGCTAAAAAAAAGTTTTGAATGGAATAGAAGACTGAGAGTACCATGTGCTAGAATAAACAGATCACGTAAATCTTTTGTTCATCAGTCAGCAAATTTCAGAATAGGGGGTCTAAGTAGGCAGCAAAAATCTGAGGTGGAAGGTACTTAAGCCTTTGCACTGCAGCTGGATATGTACCACTAAATGTGTGCTTTTGTTTACTTTTGTGTATTTTATTGTGTAATGTGCATGGCTGTGAATTAATGGTAGACAGTAAATGCTATGGCATGTGAGCAGTGGCGTAGGCAGAAATTGTATTATGGGCGGGCCATTGAAAAAGTGAGCGGGCCTATATTTTTTCCTAGAAAAAATATTACTGTTTTTACTCATATAAATTACTCATTATTACTCATATAAACCTGATTTTATTCGGCAATGAATAAATAAATCAGGTTTATATTAATAAATATATTTTTAATACATTTGAATAATAAAAATAAACTAAAAATGTATTTTGATCAAACTTGCCTGGGTGGGCCAGGGAGTAATGTGGGCGGGCCAGTGCCGCCCTGGCCCATTACTGGCTACGCGCCTGCATGTGAGTTTTTGGAAGAATTTTCAACAATGTAATGAAATTGAACGGAATCGCTGCTTTCAACATCATAAAAAATGTTTGTTGAGAACTACATCAGCATGTTAGAATGATTTGAAGGACCACATGACACTTCAAACTGGAGTAATGATTTGTCAAATGACATTTTAAATTAATACTTTTTATTTTTTATTTTTAATGCAGCCTGGTATACGTCTTTCATAGACATCTTGCCAACTTTAAATGATTCAGTGTAACAAAGTTAACATTTTTGAGAAAATCCTCACAGAATTTATCGCGATACATTATTTTAGTTTATTATTCTGACATCAAACAAGACCAAGCAGCACTGTGGTTAATCACACACATAGGACAAAATACATAAAAAGCATTCAAAGAGTAAATATGTCAATTAAAATGAATCATTGCAACAATTTACAGGCATCTGAAGTATCTCTTTGCAAATCTTTATTCGTAAAAATATACTAAAATTAACAATCAACAAAACTATTCACAGATTATGGCAAGTTTGTTGTAACTCCCTGCAAATAGAGGGCCAAACCACATTACAAAGTAAAGTACACTCTACAAAGTAGATGGATGGTACTGTAGCCATAATTTACCAGCCATACATCTCAGCTGCTGATGTGATTGAGAGCCGATCCTGTAAGATGCTCTCAAATTGTCTTCAGATTGTAGATTCTCCCTGGTGTGTTTGTGATGCACCCTGACAAGACACAAGAAATGTGTATCAGGTCTCTCTCCTCAATTTTAGACAATATTGGACACTCAAATTTAGAAGAGGCAGCACAGAGGTATCAGAGGAACAATATATCATCTACAGTATCCACCAAGCTGTTAGCTGCCATTAGGTGCCTTTCCTTTCTGCTGATGTAAGGAAATCATTTCTTGGGGATGGAGGGAATGATAAGTGAGCAGGTACTAAGCAAAAAGAGAATGAATCTGCATTTGCAGAAATCAATCTCCTCGCAGGTCTCGAAGGAGCAAATCAAGCTAGATCTGTGTCACAGCCATATTTTAAGCATCTGAGGTCCTGACCTTTCATTAGTCTATTTCAAATTAAGTATTTTAATCTAATCTTGAGATACTCAGTTACAGTTCATGCCTCACTTGCTAAACAGTGCGGTACATTGATTTTTAAATAGCACATAATATTATTAGAATGCTTTAAAAATAGAATCCAAAAGAACACAACCATAGCAAATGACTGTAATAAAAACATTTATGTTTATAGTAATTAAGAAATTCATACATTCATTATACAGTATATTTGTTATTTATACTATATGCAAAACATAGAATATTTCTTTAAAATTCTGTATGCACATATCCTTTTTTGTATTACCAATTTACCAATTATGTAAAAAAAAAAAAAAACATTGTATTTAACTACAGCCTTGGTCAGCACAAGAGACTTCTGGTAAAAAACATGAAAAATAATAAAAATATTCACCCTTAGTGTATAATAGTAAATTATAATTTAAACAATTTCAGATTATCGTATATATCTTTTCTGTTTACAGTTGCACTCATTCAATCAAAGATCAGTTCAATTTATCTCTATACACAAATCATTTTCAAGGAGACATTCAAGGTCTTTCACTTCTTTTATTTTCCTTCTTCGCCTGAGAGGGAATTTTTTATTCCCCAGAGGCCTTGACATGCATTCACAAGCTGTTAAATGAACCCCTCCTTCACGGCACACTGTTATATCTTTCATTGTATTACAGCATTCATTTTTCTGCTTTCTGCAGAATAAGGAGAGAGGGGATGTCAACAGGAATGGCTGTGTGCTTACATTGGTGAGCCAGAACTATATTACCATTAGGACATGTCCTTGCCTTGCACATCAAAATGAAACCAAAATGGAATTTACCCAAACCCATACACTGAAAAAAGTTCACTGAACGCATTCAATCTTTAGCTCTTTTTCTCACCATATATAAGGGATTGTCGAACATATTATGCATGTCCACCTCACTCTGTAGCTGTGAAGCATCAGCCTGTGTAAAAAAGAAGCAATACATTAAGACACAACCTAATGACTGAAAAGCTCAGAACTCACTGACATAACATGTTTATCTATAATATGCTGTGAGGTATGAAGGTCACCTGTGGGTTTGTGCTGTTTCTTATTGATCTCTTATTGGTCTCTCTAACTCCTCTGTGTCCTCTCCCACATACTCTATCTTTATGGCTGTCACATCTTCAGAATAACTCCTTGTGTGTGGGTGTGTTTAGGGCGTTTTTTGCTACAGTTATTGCATGGCAGCACTGTTAATATTGCTCAAACATTCTGTTAGGATTAGTTTTAAACCCTAAACCCCAGGACTTTTCCCCATTAACAGGCCTAAAAAGAAATCATACCTAAAAGTTTAACACTATTTATTTTAAAGGTTTATCTCTGTACACATATTTTGAGCAGGCTCTTGGTTTGACACACGCTGACCGAATGATTGCAGTGTTACACTGAATATAGTATGTTTTTTCCAGTATGCCATCAATTTAATACAAAAAGGGCAATTTTATATGTAGTTTCCCCTGCTGTATCAAAAACATAATGAACCGCAAATTCTAAACAGAGGTTATTAACAATCAAACTAATAATCAAAATATCGTTTTTGTGTACAGCTACATCCCTGGTGCATTTGCTGCCTTGTGAGGGCATTGGTTGGGGTGGTAGGGCATACTAAATCTATATGAATGGTTCATAATTGCTTGCAGTACTTCTTTATGTGAATGTTCACTGGATTCTAAAAGTCTGACCCAATCACACCACCAAACAAAGCAAGATAATTTCCAGGACATCAAAGCATGCATCATGTGGTTATTGTCACTTTGGCTAACCTTGTCAGTCTCAGTGTTGACTGGTGTGGCATCTGCTTTGAAAGGGGTTGCACCATCAATTGGCTGGGTCACCAAACTCAACTCAGCAGCATACACTGGGTTTTCAACACTTTCCTGAAAGTAAGAGAGATTTAAAAATCTAAACAACAAAAAAACAAGATTTAAATGACTCAGTTCACAATTTAGGTCAATATTTAAAGGACAGTTCACCTAAAAGTCTATGTGAAAAAAGGAAAAGGTCATTAAAAATATCCAGTCTAGCACTCAAAATGTAAAAACCTTTGACATAAACACAGTCAACATGCAGTAAACCCTTTATGCCTGTAGAGGTCATACCATGGCTGGCCCTTTCATGACTGTAGTGGCTACAACAGTAGGTGCAGCAGGAGATCCCTGTGAATCCTCACTGTATGCTGGGTTCTCAAAACTCCTTCCTTTCTCTTCCACTTCTACTGATGTTCTGGATTCCTGATATTGACCAAAGGACAAAAGATATTAACATGGCAAAAAACATGTAATTGACATTTTTGACACTTTTTTCCTTATTGCTATTGTTAATACAGTAGTTGCACTGCTAAATACTGTTGAAATTATTTGTTTGTATTCATTGATGAATAGGAATTTCAAAATAAGAAATTTTGCAAAAAAAGTTATTTTAATTGTCTTTACTAACACTTTTAATGAATTTATTTAAATTTATATATATAATATATATATAATCTAACTGACCCAGGTAGTGAGTAGTTATAATAAACTATAGGGCTACATGCTAGATTTTAGATATATGTTTTATAATACAAACCTCTTTGGGAAAGTTGCTGCTGTCATTCTCTGATTCAGATGGGTTGTTAAAACTCTCAGAGTTACCACCCCTAATTTTATGAAGTAAATTATGAACAAAAAACAAAGGTTTATTTTGTTATACGTATACCGCAACTGTATATAATATCAGCACAATATCTGCATTCATTATATTCACTTTTCTTCTAATATTCACTAACATTTATGATTTACGCTTTCCCCCCATAATATTCACTAATATTTATTATATACACTTTTTTCATTCTCACCAGAAGCTGGGCTTAAAGTTAGATACATTAATAGGGAGATTAATGTTATGCAGAGTGTTCATAATTTTCTCCTTCTTTTTTGCAGAATATATCAGGCAAACCAAGAAAAGAGCCACAACAGCTGTAACTCCAAGAGCAATAGCAACTGTGAGTGGACAGAAAGAGAGATAGGATTTAGTTCAGGTCATTTTGTTTGTTTGCCTATGACAACAGCTTGAAAAGTTGCTTCACAATATCAGATTTGCTGATATCATGTACTGCCATAAATTTTACCTGAGGTCGTGACTACACCATAAACACTGGTCTCGCAGAAATCTCCTTTCCATTCAGGGGGGCAACTATAATGGGGGAATGAACAGTTAGCATTACCAGATCCATAGGTTTGTTAAACAGCCTTCCTTTTGAAACACTTTGAAACAAGCTTACATGCAGAGAGCCTTATTGTCATCGAAATAACAGGTTCCGCCATTCTTGCACTGGCATGGAGGGGGCATGGTGGGTTCAGGCTCAAACCCTATCAATTCAAACATCACAAAAACAAGTGGATGGGAGTGGCTGCTTTATTTAGAACTGAACTGTAAAATGTGCCACACAGTCACATAGTGTAAGTACTTATATCTTTTATTATTACTGGAACCCGGAGATTGACGTCAATAGTGTTGGTTGCAATAGCTAAAATGAACTGGTTTATGGTCATATCGTAAAGATGACTATAAAGACAGATAAGGAGTATAAAAGGCACCTGTGTCACATTCAGTATTGCTGCCAGGAAAGAAGCTGGTGCCCTCTGGGCAGGCGCAGGTGTAGCCTCCAGGCCTCAGCAGACACAGGTGACTGCATGTGCCCTTACAAGGGTTGTTTACTGTGGGGCAGAGACAATTTAGTATTATGTATCAATAAAATCACTTTAAATGGCTACCAACAAAATCCTAACTACCATAATTACATTTTTTATCACTTTAAGTGGCTACCAACAAAACCCTAACTACCATCATGACTTTTTTTTTATAACAGCATAATAATAAAAGTTTGCTTATGTTTAAACACAGACTGGATTTATAGGTCATTGTGTAAATCTCGCTTTCATTGTGGTTACTCACAGGATATAGAGTTGTATTTCTGCTGCTGGTAAACGTTTATCTGGGTAAGCCAAGGTCCTGCTATCAAGAGTCTGGTTTTGGTGCCTTTGCCAAACTTGTCCTGTCTGAACACTTCACCCTTTTCCTGTGTGCTCCAGTACACATGGTCCTCAAATACATTCACACTGAAAGGGTTTCTTACATCTGACAGGGAAGAAATATGGTAGAAAATATGTGCCTTTTATTTTAAAAGAATAGTAAAATAAGTATATTTCCCTAATTAAATCATTATAAATATATTTATTTATTAATGTAATATTGAATAACACTGCAGTTAAAATGATAAACAAATACTTTTACATGTCCTTTAGTATATTAGTTAACACATAAAAAAGTGCTTTTCTTTAAAGAACTGTACTAAAATTTTACATTTAGCAATTCAAACCTTTACCTATGAAAACTGATATTTGTCTGCTCTGTCCATCTGGGAGTATGGACTCAATGCGACTCTCCTTTGCATCTGACCAATAGATCCGGTCACTGTTTGTGAAGTCGATGGACAGACCTGTAGGCCAGCCCAAAGCACTGTCCACCAGAACCCTTCTCTCTTGACCATCCAACCAGGAGGCTTCGATTCGTGGCATGTTGCCATTGTCTATCCAGTAGAGCATGCTGCATAACAAAATGACAAAACAAAATTCAAACATTTAAATGTAGTTAACCTTAAAGGTGAAATTGAGATTAATACATTTTTCTAAAAAAATGCTCTTTTTCTTTATTTTTCCACATATGCTCCAGAAATAAAATAACAGAATGCTGTTTTGGAATGACATGAGGGTACCTAAATGGTACCAAAGTAGTTTTATTTTGAAGTGAACTATCCCTTTAAACACACCACAGCCAAATAGGACGTAAGTCTCACCCCAAACGAGGGTTTATAGCCACAGAATTGGGTTCTTGCAGGTCAGTCTTAATCAGATGCTTCCTGTAACGTCCATCCAACAAAGCCACCTCCAGACGTTTGAGCTGCGCATCAGCCCAGTACAAATTCCTGTACAGCATATTAAAGGCTCATGAGCTGCTATAGGCTGATTCCTTATCGGCTTTTGCCAAAACCATTATTATGATTAGTATTTTTAATAATTCAGCTTCAGTGCAGAGTTTAAATATTTAGTTTTTTACCTGCCAACCCAGTCCACTGCAATCCCATAAGGCTTGGTGATGTACTTGATGTCCAGCTTAACAGCAACAGCAATGTTATTATTATGATCATCCACAGCTGGCAGATAAGCTCTTTTAATAGCCCCAGATACTGCACCATTTCCTTCTACTGTAAAATACACCATACCTGAAATGCACAAGAGTGTTGACAAATCACATTAAACACAAATAATGCAATACTGCAACACAGATTGATTGTTATGTGCATTTTTATTTTAGAATATATACAGTATACATTCATAATTTATTATTGGTTTCTTTTTGGAGAAACAGCCAGATGTTGGGCTTATACTACAGAGTATGGAAACCTATTTCTGTCAAAAGGGGAAAAATGGTTTAGGTAATTCAGGACGGAAAAAAATGGACAAATTCAAAATTATGAATAGTATTGCATATATTTAAGTATTACAAAAGACAATAATTGTATAGAATTATGATACCAAAAGGACAAGTATGATATATTATGATGAATAAAAAGTCAACTATTTTTCATAATCATGATTTACCAAACAATGTTTTTTTTTTCTTATTTGAAAATGGGTTACAGAAGCTGAGGCCCTAGAATTGAGTACATACTAAGTCCAGTGTTGTTGTGGTCCCAGTCGTAGTCCAGTGCCACAATGCGCTCCTCTTCCTGCAAAAAGTCATGATACTCTTCGGTCTGGAGGTTGTAGCGTCGAATGCGAATGTTCTCTGGCAGCAGGAGCAGTGGTCCAGGACCTAAGAAAGAAGAGTGTTAAGATGCTACACATGCTCAGAAATTCTTGTTTGTGGTTTCTTAAACTTTTTATCCTACCTTCAGCCTCACACTGATTTCCTATGCCCACTTTCCTGTAGCCCAGGGCACAATCACAGTCATAGCTTCCTTTAGTGTTCTTGCAGGCCTGTGGGCATGAGCCATACTCCAAACACTCATCTATATCTGCAGGGTGTAAGCATGAAAAACAATGAGGCAGACATACCGGCATGCACATTTGAAACTTTCTGAAAACTTTGCAGAAAAAAAATAGACTAGCAGGAAAAGCTTTCTTCACTCTGAAGAGAAAGAGAAAGGTACTTTATATGTCTGTTTGTGTCTACCATTGCAGCGGAAGGTGTTATCTGGATCCACAGCATAGCCAGGTTTACAAGAGCAGATGAAGCCAGTGCCGTTCAGGTTTGTACACTCGTGCTGACATAATTTCTCATCACAGTTGCGGTCGTGGCCAAAATCTAAAAAAAGACTCACTCATCAACTACCTCACAGGCAAAATGTAAGGCAGTACTCACAATATTCTTATATTAGTACAAGAATTACTACATATAGTGATCATATTTGATCATGTTTGTTAACTTACTGCAGCCCAGCTCATCTGTAAGGTCTCCACAGTTATCGTTGTGGTCACACACGTAGGGCAGAGCAACACAGTTGCCATTAGTGCATTTAAACTCATTGGGCGTACAGGGGGCGAGAGTGGGTGCCTGACCTGAATTAAAAACACAATTAATTACTGTCATCATTAACCATAAAAAAAGTATATATTACACTAGACAAATAATACAGTATGCTACCACATTGCAGTACTGCAAATCAGTATTGCTTACTTAATCAGTATTTTGATTAAGATTAAGCTTTTGAACTAGTGTATTATGGTAACTTAGAGAGTTTGATTTTAGTTGTAGTGAAAAGATATGAATATCTTACAGTTGTCCTCCTTTTCGTCACTACCATCCCGACAGTCATCTTTTTGGTTGCACATGAGACCACTATAAATGCAGTAGCCATTGTCACAGCGGAATTTGGCTGGCATTTCACATGTAATGTTCCCTGATCACAGAAAAATGTTGACACTGTTAACAATTTTCCGGCAGAAAAGACATTATGAACAACATCAATTTTAAGGTTTAGGTTTATACTTAACGCACCTTAAAGAGACAGGTATTATAATTGTAATGTAATGTAAATTATCTATATAAAAAATAATAATTAAATTTTCTTATAATGTCTTACAGCATAGGCTGAGTTGCTCATCTGAGCTGTCTCCACAGTCGTTGAAGCCATCACATACCCACTGTTGGTTCACACACAGCTTGTTGTTACACTGGAACTGGTTTGACGGACACCAGCGTCCTCCAGGATAGCGAGTTGCTGTTGGGAAAACAAAAGGTACAGAATAACATCACGATTTTCAGTATATGCAATATGGGTATTTTAAACGTCCATGTATTTTAAGCCTAGCACGCTCACGGCAGGTGGACTCATCAGAGTAATCCAAGCAATCAGCAAAACCGTCACATTTAAGAGCTTCTGGGATGCAGTGTCCAGATGTACACTGGAATGTTCCAGGACGACAGGTCCGCAGCTCTGCAAACAAAATAAAATACTGGTCAATCTAAAAATAATCTAAAAATAGAGGAATTCATGTACAGTATTTTAACATTTTTAATGTTCAATCTGCATGCCTGTAGCATTTAGTAAACACTAACATACAGTATTTGTTGCCATGATGTATTTCTGAGTGATATATATATATATATATATATATATAATAAACATTAAAAAAATGGGTAACACTTTATAATAACGTTCAGTTGCAAGGCATTCATGAGTGATTAGTTAATGATCAACTAATTATTTACTA
>JAUCNO010001314.1:15984-26449 GCA_032353835.1 Enteromius viviparus
AATCTTCGTTTCGAGGGCTATCTAGCCCTTCCCCTTCCCCCTACCCCTCCAACCAAAAGAGAATTGAGACACCCCTAGCCCTACACGTGAACGCGCCAAACGGAGGGGTAGGGGAAAGTGTAGGGGTAAGGGGTAAAATTGGGATTGAGCCTTAATGGCAATATTGCACTTGTCTGTTGGACTTGGTTGAACAAAAATAAACAATATTTTGTTGCTTCAGCTTATGTATTCAGTCATTATTCAATGGTATACAAAAATCCATATGAAAAAACTTACTTCTCACTGTTCCCAGGTCAAATATTTATATACGATTAAAATGTGATTAATTTCGATTAATTAATTACAAAGCCTCTAATTAATTAGATTTTTTTTTTTTATCGAGTCCCGGCCCTAATAAAGTCATAATTGCAAAATATGAAGTCAGAATTTGACAGAGATATAAACTCCTATTTAAAAAAAATATATCTGTCTTTTTTCCACTCATAATTTGATTTTATATCTAAAAATTTCTAAAAAAAAAGTCGGAATTGTACACACAGCACCAGGACCATGTGATATTTCAGTTACCCCAAGTCACTCCGACGTTACATATGTAACGTCTCTCCGTTCCCTCCTTCAGGGAACGTGGATTACCTTTGTTTTTCCTTTTTAATAAATCTGCAAAAATGTCAACAATTCTGTGTTTTTCTGTCAATATTGGGTTCTGTGTGTACATTAATGAGGGAAAAAATAACTTATATGATTTTAGCAAATGGCTGCAATATAACGAAAAGTGAAAATGTAAGGGGGTCTGAATACTTTCTGTACCCTCTGTATAAAGTTGCAATAATAAATTGTAAGTTATTATAAAGATATAAAGTTTCACTCATAATTGGACTTTATATCAAAGAAAAAAGAGAAAAAAGTCAGAATTGTGGTTTTATATCACACAATTATAAAGTTAGAATTCTAAGATATACACAATTCTGACTCGGAATTGCAAGTTTATTTATTATGTTGTTGTTTTTTTCATTCAATTGGGAATTAATATATCTCACAATTCTGACTTTGTAACTTGCAATTACGAATTTATAATCATACTTCTGAGGGGGGAAAAAAAGGCAGAATTTCGAGTTTGTATCACGATTCTGTGTATTATTTCTGTATTATTATTGTAGCATGTATTGGTTAAGAATTGTGTCATGCAGTTCTGACAAAAACAGAACTGCACGACACAATTCTTAACCAATACATGCTACAATAATAATAATATTATTATTAATAGCTGTTTACTAGTATGTTATTAGATTAAAAATTTATTTTAATATTATTTCTTGAACTGAAATAAATTCAACTAACAATTAATAGTTGTATTATTAAATAATTTTAACAAAGATTAATGCAAATGTAATATTCATTGTTAGTTAAGGCACATGTTAGTTAAGGCACACTAATATGTTTGTGTAACGTTCAGCTGGATGTGCCCATCCAGACCACTGGAGGGTACTCCAGGGCCCAGGACTTCTGTTGTGTGTGTTTCCCTGTTTCTCACTCACGGACCTTTATTATGAATTCATGTACTCTTTTCTGTATGTTTACCAACCCGGGCTTTTATGTTGAAATCATTGCCACAGCTAAGTTCACTTCCACCCGGATATCCCCCGGCATAAAAGCCGCTTAGTGTTAGATGTTGTCACGATTCGTTGATTTCTCTATTCAGTCGTGTTCTTTGTGTTCGTTATTCTGTCGGTTGGATTATTCGTGTATGATATTTGCCTGGACCTGGACTACCCCTCTGCTTTTCCCCAAGGAGTCTGTTGAACGGTATCTTGGACCTTTTGCTGTGTTTTTGACTCTGCCCCTGCTTTGCCTATGTTAGTGTGTCTGCCGGTGTGCGATCGCTCTCATTTTGACTCTGAGCCTTTAATAAATCATTATTCTGCATTTAAACTCGCACGCCTTGTATACTCTCTCTCATAACAGAAACGAACCATCATACTAGAGTTCAGCAGCGTTGTTTTAAAGGGCTCTTGTTCGCAAACAGTAATCAGGATGTCGTTTACTGAAAGTCTCTTTCCACTCGCGCGCAGAGATCCGCCATTAGAGGACTTTGTTTTCGAGTTTATTCAGCTCGCAGAATGATTGGGTCTCAACAACTCCACTATCACCACGGCGTTTATGAATATCGCACACCGATTTAGTCTCGTGGATCTACCAGACATCACTGAATTAGCCTGTTAATCGGAAGTCTTTATCTGGGTAAAGAGGGTCCCCTTACAGTTCTTAGCCACCATGGACGTCGACCATGCCTGCCCGGGCGTCATGTGTGCCGCAAATGAGGACAACAAGGATCTTCCCAGGCCAAGAAGGTTAGTGTCTAGTTTGATGGATACATCAGTAAAGACTGTGGCTATTATCAGGGTTCCTGCACAGGCCATTTTTGAGACTGTTTCTCCAGTAGCGGGCCATGTAAAGCTCAGTTGAACCTGGTTTCTCAACCTAAGAGACTGTTTCCTGTCCTGTCAGCACTAGTTATACATCCAGGGGTGCAATCCCAAGTTCAGTCGATTCAGATTTCACAGCTCGAGGAGCTGTCGCCCGTTCATGAAAGCCCCAAATTTTTAGCTATGGGCCCTGACATCATCACCCAGCGAGAGGGGCTGTGTGGTGTGCATTTCGGCCCGGCTACCCAACCAGCCACCCCGGTGGTTCTCGAATCGCCCACAGCGGGCGCTATACCCATCACTCAGCTAGAGGGGCTGAGTGATGCCCAACCGGTCTCCCAACGACAGCTAGGGGAGCTGTCTACCGCTCCGGTGGTTCCTGAGTCACTCACAGAGGGCGCTGTCCCTATCAATAAGCGAGAGGGGCTGAGTGATGTTCAGACAGGTACCCAAAGACAGTCAGGTAAACTGTCTACCACGCGGTTCCAAACCCGCATATAACTGATATCAACCCCGTCGCACGGTACGAGGAGCCGTGTGTTCTCCGGTCAGTTCCGATCACACAGCTTGCTAAGCTGCAGAAGACTCTCAGAGAGTCAAACCTGTCAGAAACGTGGACTAGCCCCATAGCACGATACAAGGGGTGGTGTCAAACTCAGTCAGTCCTGGATCAGCCAGCCAACCAGTCGTGTTATTTGAGGCCTGTGACCCAGAACCAGAGTGACAGCACTCTGTTGAATGGTATTTTGGACCTTTTGCTATGTTTTCGACTCTACGTTATTGTATCTGCCGGTAAACGATCACTCTCATTTTGACTCTGAGCTTTTAATAAATCACTATTCTGCATTTGAACTTGCACGCCTTGGGTACTCTCCATTGTAACAATTGTTACATTGTGTTTTTTAATGTTTGTGATTTTTTTATTTGTTTTTATTTCAGTTGTACAGCACTTTGGATCAACTGGTAGCTGTATGAAAGTGCTTTATAATGAAAGAAAGTAAGAAATTACTTAAATATGTCTTGTATAATTAATAAATTCATGGCTGCTAAAAAATGAAGCTTTTTATTCATAGGAATAAATTACAATTTTAAATATCTAAAAATAATTATGACTTTTAAATCATAATGAATTCAAAATATCACTGGATTAACTAGTTTTCATCAAATAAATGCATTACATACAGGGTCATATAGGCTTAACAGACTCAGCATTGCAATTTCAACCAAATTTTAATACATTCTTGCTTTGCCCTTGTGATTGTTGGGTAATCAGTTAGTAAACATTTTTATATAATAAATAGAATTAATTTTTGTGTTTGGTATTTTGGACAAATACCAATTTTGGATTGGCCGATTTTTACCAAAAAAAAAATAAAAAATCCTAAATACAAGTGTTGTCTTACCACAGCCCTTTTCATCACTGTTGTCAGAGCAGTCCCTTTGATGGTCGCAGACCTTGTGAATGTTAATGCACTCCCCAGAATTGCACATGAAATCTCCAGGTGCACAGGTGGGCTCTGGACTCCTGCACAAGCCCTCAAGTTCATCAGTGCCATCCTGACAGTCTGTATAACCATCACATACATACGTGGATGGAATACACACTCCATTCTGGCAAGTGAACTCTTGACTGGTGCAGGTGCGATACGTGCAGCTGGTCTCATCACTGCCATCCCCACAGTCATTCACACGGTCACAGCTGAGTAAGAGATGCAGATGCACAATATAGATTTTAGATTTTGATATTTAAAAGCATTTGATTTTGCATGAGATACAGCTGGAGGGGAAGAACTTACTGGAAGGGCAGCAGAATGCAGCGACCATTGGCGCAAGCAAATTCGTTCATGTGGCAAGTACGGTTGGGGCAGTTGTGTAGCTCATCTGCAGCATCTGTGCAGTCCTTCTCTCCATCGCACACATAACTCCATGGAATACAGCGTGGAGAGCCAGGGTACCAAGTAGGGCAGGTGAAATCACTGGGGTTACAAGTCCTTGATCCTGAAATACAAAATAATAGTCAGACAACAAATACTATGCATTGATTTGCTGGTTTCTTGAAAATGGATGATAGGCCTCACCGCACTGCAGTTCCTGGGCCTCGTCACTATTGTCTCCACAGTCGTTGTTGCCATCACATACCCACGTGGCCAAAATGCAATGTCCATTTGCACAGCTAAACTGCTGAGGGTTACAAGTACGAACCTGATCCTCTGTGGAAAGCGACAAAGAGAGAATTAGATAGTTTTTCTAGGATCTACTTTAAAGACAGGTGTGGGATTTGAGATGTACCGCAAGTGGGTGGCTCATCTGTGCCGTCCAAACAATCTGAGATACGATCACACACCCATGACTGCAGAATACACTTCCCGTTATCACAGCGGAACTCATCGGCTGAGCAAGTTCGGCCAGCTGTTAACAAGAAGACATGATTCATAATTAACTTATTTATTTTTTCTTAATTTATTTCTTAATACTTATTATTTTCTAAGAAATGAAATCTCTATCATGAAAGACATCTGCAGGCAGCTAAAAGCTGAGACCCTGAAACTTACCACAAAAGAGTGGATTTTCATCACTGTTATCCCCACAGTTGTTAAAGCCATCACACAGGCTACTTGAAGAAATGCAGATGTTGGTGGTGTCACATTTTACTAAGCCAGGTGCACAGGTTCTGTCCGCTAATAAATCAAATAAATATTTTTTATACATTTTATAAAAAAAAAAAAAAATATATATATATATATATATAGTGTTTTCATTAATTCAAATAAAGCTGAAAGAATATACATATTAGGTAAATATAAGGTAAAAACTTAACCTTAAAACTTAAACTTAAAAAATGTTGTATTGGCAACGAATGGAAAAGATAATAGTTAAGTATTCAAAATACAAACATACTGTAATAGTTTTAAATTATACTAAAATACTGCACTCACGGCAGTTAACTTCATCCGTGGTTCCATTGTCTTGGCAGTCGTTAAATCCATCACACACGAAAGCTGCACTGATGCAGCGTCCATTAGCACAGGTGAACTCTGTGATAGGGTTACAGGTTGGGAAAGGACAGCCTTGCTCATCACTGTTATCTCCACAGTCGTTTGTGTAGTCACATAGATAGTACAGAGGCACACAGCCTCCGTTATCACAAGTGAATTGTGTGGGTGAGCAGGTGTGGAAAGCTGTAAGGAACATTAATGTATGTAGTTTTGTTTTTTAATTGTATAGAAATTGCACAAATCCAATTTTTTTTTATTTTTTAAAATAAAACAATTGGTAAGGTTTCTTACCACACACTCTCTCAAGCTCATCTGAGCCATCTATGCAGTCCTTGTAGCCATCACATTTCCAGTGCTGGGTTAAACAGCTTCCATCCAGACAGGTAAACTGATCTGCATGGCACCGCTGCCCATTGTCAGGAATGCAGTCTTTACCGTCATTGGCCAAATACCAGTTACCAGTGCTGGGACACTGACACTCTGGACCAGTTGGACCTGAGATAAAGTGACAGACAAAAGACATGAGAGATGCAATCTTCCCCAAAGAGAAAAATTCTTATCAATCAGCTTGAATTTACATACAGCGGGGTCCAAAAATCTAAGAGCAAGTAAAAAAATTTACATTTTGCATTTCTTTATATATAGTATATATTTATATCATACATTTTATGATCAGTATTAAAATTTAACTGAAAAGCTTATTTTTAAAATATACAAATGTTCTCTTTTGCTTTAATTGCAGTGACACTCAGGCTGCAAGAATTCCATACATAAAACCAGATGATCATATTCTCCAACGAGCATGACTTGAAAGCACTCTAGTGTAAAAATATCTGACTGTATGTACAAACAGTTAGATCAATTACTTAATTGATTATTGATGTAGTGCAGAATCTGTTATATTAGTCTCAAACGATTGCTGCCCACTATATGCATATTTAACTTTTTCTTTAAAGTCAAATAAGCGCCTTTAGACCAACCTGGGACACAAACGTGGCTACAGCCTCCATTGAACAGCTGGCAGGGACTCAAGCAGCCCTCCTGCTTGCTGGCAGAGAAGACGTGGATATCATTGGGTCTGTACTGGAGATCGGTGGCCATTATTGTCAGACCAGAACCGTCATCCTTGTTGGCGCGGTATACGATTCGTGTGTTCCAGTCAGTCCAGTAAATATCCTGCTGGAACACTGTCACAGAAAATGGGTACTGTGTCTGAGTAAGAATGATCTCCCTGTTCTCTCCAGTCAAAGAGGCACGCTCAATCTTATCCCTGTGACAAATAGAGAGAAAATTATTTTTAATTATTTTTAACAACGAATATTTAACAAACAAAGCCAATGTAAAAATTAGGTCAGTATAAACTCACAATGTTGAATCAGCCCAATACAGCAGTCGTTCCTCATAATCCAAAGATAGAGCATTAGGCTGAGAGAGGCTGGTGTTTACAATTGGGATCCGGAAGTTTCCACCCAGTGTGGCTCGTTCAATTTTAGCAGGGGATCCCCAGTCAGTCCAGTACAGGTATCTGAGCAAGCAAAATCAGTTTTCAGGGAGTAATTATTGTATTTATATTAACCTAATGTTAACAATTTTAAATCAAGCCTTTTTAAAGCTGTGCAAAATTTATCATTTTGAAAGTGATTAACTAAACATCACAGAAACATTTAAGTTTTATTTTATTTTGTAATTAAGGCAAAAAACAAAACAAAATGTGAACAGAAAATAGTGACAGAAAAAACTAAGTTGAAAAAGAGTTATTTTTTATGCTTGCAGTTATAGTCCGAAAAGTTAAATCAGGACAAACTGGATGGTTTAGTCAGGAATACAAATCACTAACATTGCAATTGGATAATCACACAAAGCCATATTGTGGTTTAAATTTTTCAATGAATCATGCAGCCCTAATGAAAAGAGTGAAATATGGAAAAAAGATAACCCATATTCTGTTAACTCAGAATTTTAAATGTCAACAGTTTTTACCCATAGCAGGGATCCACAACAATGGCTCTGGGGCGGTCACCATGTGCAATGAAGGAACGGTTTTGGCCATCTATTCCCATAGACTGCACACTCCGATTGTAATAATCTGTGAAATAAAGACGCTTGTGGATCCAATCATAAGCCAGACCTTCAGGATCATCCAGATCTAACAGATGAAATGAAAGCAGAGAACACTTTAACATTGTTATTGGATGGTTTCTTCTTACTCATTCTGATAATATTAAAGATTTAGACTCTACCACTTGCTATGGTGATTGGTGGGCTAGTGCTGCTCGTGGTTAGAATGTATCCTATTTTACTCCTGCCTAAACCCACATACTGGGTAAAGAACACTCTCTTGTCCTGGAAGTCAAACTCTGTGGCTAAAACACCGTAGCCCAAGATAAAGGTGGGAAATGGGGTACTGTGGTCTTCTGGGTCCAGCCTCATGCTGTTCATGGTGTAATCTGTGGTGAAGATCAGGTACTCATCCAGTCCAAAGCCACATGAGACACCATTGCTGAGCAGAGAACCATGGGCACAGGCACATTTGGGCTGTTGCTGCTCAGGCATTGCAAAACAAAACTGTTGACATCGCCCGTTGTCCTCTATGCATGGGTTAAAACCCACCAGGTTGGCAGAAGTGGGCTGAATGTGGGAGTCAAACACTCCAATGTCTGTCAGATCATCAATACCATCTCGGATCACCTCTGGTGTGTCTGTATTTCCAGGACTCTTGCTGGCCTGGAACAGTTTGCCCAGTTTGCGATCCACCCACAACATGTACTCGCCAAAGATGGCTACACTGTATGGTGCAGGGTAACGACTACCGTAACGTACAATCTGCCGCTGAGAACCATCAGACGCCATGCGGAAAATCATATCCAGTGTGTCATCAACCCAGTACAAGAAGTCACTGGTGTAATCGACTGTTAATCCTCGGGGAGATGACAGGCTCGAAGAGGCAATAACTGTCCGATTTGTACCATCCAAAAGGGCGCTCTCAATCTTGGGTGATTGGCCAGCATCAGTCCAGAAGAGGAGACGCAATTTAGGGCTGACGGCAAGATCTAAGGGACGATCCACTGAACTCTTCAGCAGGATAAGTTGGACACTTGTGTTCAGACGTAACACCTCAAGGTATGTTTGAGAGGTATACGCATTAGTGAAGTACAAGTTTCCTGACAAAAAAAAAAAGAAAAGAATCAGCCTGAAATATTAACACAAACAACCCAATTTCACAGTATACATGGTCACATTCACATGGTCACATTCACATTCACTTACCTGCAATCCAATCTACTGCCAAGCCCTGAATCCTTCCAGTGCCTAGCTGACTGATGACAGTAGAATAGCGTGAGCCATCTGTCTTTGTCCTGTAAATGCCTCTGTAGGATGAGTAGGTGCTGTTATCAATCCAGTACAGGAACCCAGAGGCAATGTGCATATCCAGCTTGCTGAGAACTGAGTAAGTATCTACAGAATAAAAGCAGGTTATGTTTTTTTTTGTAAAAAACGCTACATCACATAATAACATTTATTTATTTTTTACAGTTATTAATTGTAAAAATATTACATTTAATTGATTTACTACCTCTCTAACAGAGATCAAACTGTTTAGCATACTGTAATCAATACTTACTTGCTCCCACAGGAACCATGGCCTCAGAGTGGTCAGAGCTGTTGATATGGAATCCTCTAATGGATTTGGAAGAGGACACTATAGCATAAGAGTCATACTGTTCACAGTGAGACCCATCCTGAGATGGGATAAAACCTGTGGTACAAGCGCATGTCTTTTGACCATCAGGTTTTGGCAGACACAGGTGAGGGCAGCCTCCGTTGTCCGTACTGCAAGCATTGGTAGTGCCAGCAGAGTCTAGATTTAAATAATTGATGGTAAACAAAACATAGTGAATGATTTTTAACAAAAGTTAAAATCCAGAAGATTACACTTTTGTCTTAAATTGTGATTGTCTTCACTGATAAAATGCATTAGTAAGATTACTTACTGATATTTCTCAAATGCCAGTTTTGGTATGTAGATATCAAACATTTTGTAATGAACACTATACTGAATATTTAGTCACTGGCAACATATCAGTACTTATATCTAAGTCATAGTCACAGATGACATTTTGCAACTCCTGTCAAATTATCTTTTATTTAAAGTAAAGTGCAAACTGTAATGCTTTACTTACTGTCTCTTGCATGCACTTTGAGTGAGTGCACCCCTGCCATGCCACTCCTCATCACTACCATGTCTGCGCCTGTGTTTTTGTCAACTCTCTCAATGACCTCATAGTCAAGGTCGGTGTAGTAAAGGTAGTTTTGGTACACAGTAATGCCCCAGGGGTGAGACAGGCCACTCACGATGGTCACCCTGCTTTTACCATCCATGGTTCCACATTCAATCTACCAATCACAGAGAAGTTAAAGAGGTCATATGATGCAATTTCAAGTTTTCCTTTCTCTTTGGGGTGTTACAAGCTGTAAGTGCATAGATAAGATCCCTAAAGTGCAAAAACTAATGTATCAAACCCAAAGACATTTTCTTTATAAAAGTTAAGAAAAATTTCTTACCTTTTTAACTTATTTTGTTAGAAATAATCTATATGTTTTTAGAATGTAGGCTATTAATTCAATTTCTTTTTTATGGAAAAGTGATTGTATTTTGTTTTGTTTCCTTATTAAGTTTATTTAGGAACATGATTGGAACATTTTATGTTTGTAAATTTAAGTTGGTTTGTTTTGTCTTAAATAGAGAAAAAACTGTCTCTACCAAGACTGTGAGTAAAGAAAATGTTTGATCAGGTTTACCTTCTCAAAAAAACACAGTTTAAGATATATAAAATGTATTATTTATGTGCACTCACAATAGTAACTAGTTAAAGAAAACAAACAGGGTGGCTTTCTGCAGTCTCAATCGCAACACACTGAATTGCTGGCCAATCAGAGCACACCTCGCTTTTTTAGAACAACAAGCTTTATAAAAATCTACCCATTTCAAAAAGACAGGGCTTAGAAGAGCAACAAGCATGTACAGTATGTGGAAAATGTGTTTTT
>JAUCNO010001314.1:29669-45384 GCA_032353835.1 Enteromius viviparus
TTATACTAGACTTGCCTTACCTTCGAGCAGACGTAAGTATGCTTGTTTATTTTCTTGACATTTAACTGGTACTGGGGACTTCCACACTGCTCAATCCACTGTAGGCACCGCTCATATTGTGTCTTTGGCTTTGGGAAGGGAAAAAAAACTTTTGGGGTACCTACTGTCAGATTTACATGTGCCATAGGCACATCGCTTCACCATTTTGCTTGGCAGAGGCCCGCAGCTTGACGGACCTTGTTTACTTGGTAACCGTTGTTATGTGTGATTGGACAATGGCCATTTTGGGGCGGGGTTTTGCGAAAGGTCAATTGCATTAAATATAGTCAACTGAAGCTCACATGTGCTTGCTTGACACACAAGAATCAATCACTTACACAAGAACTAATGAGGTTTGTTCTTGTGCATTAGTCGGTTAAATTTAATTGAGCTTATGTTTACCATATTATATGCCATTTCTGTTGAATAAAAGCGAATGAAAAAGTCCTATGGATTTAAAACAACAGGAGGCTAAATAATGACTGTAATGATGATAATAGGTAAAATAATTCTTTTACAGCAAACTACTGTGACACTCTCTCAAATTAGAAAAAAAAAAAGTAAGTTAATGTGCATACTGGTTGCGGGGGTCAAGAGCCAATCCACGAGGGCTGGTCACATTTTTGGTAATCAAAACCTTCCGGAAACGGCCGTCCAGAGTAGATACTTCAATGTTTTCCATGACGTAGTCAGTCCAGTAAATGTTTCTACCCACCCAATCCACTGCTATGCTTTCAGGTACCATCAGACCGGAGGAGAACACCTAACATTCCAGCATCATCAAATCAATCCCAAACTGTAGTTAATGAACATAAGTAATGTATGCAAAAACTGAAATGCATAAGCCATCTTAAGATAACTAGACTTTCATTTCTTCTTTGTAGTTACCTGTTTTTTGTCTGTGCCATTCTGGAAAGAACTATAGATCATTTTCTCAGATGAATCACCCCAGTAGACTCGTTTATTGACATTATCAAAGTCTACAGCAACAATGCTTGTGCCACTGACAACAGGAATAATAAGGGGTGGCCTGAAGTAGATGCGGTTAGCACTGATCTGACTGCGTCTGGCCACCAGAAGTAAAGCATCACCTGGAGCTGGAGCAGATTACAAATTTTCTTACAGATTTCAGGTTTTACTATTCTTGAGTCCTTATAATACTTATTACTTTAAAGGGTTACTCTACCCCATAATGAAAATGTTGCATTAATTTCTTACCCCAATGCCGTTCCAAACCCATAAAAGCTTTGATATTTATGATATTTTGGATAAAAACTGGGAGGCTTGAGACTGTCCCATTGTCAGCCATACAATTTGCACAGTCAAGGTCAAGAAAAGAATGAAAACATTGTTAGAATACATCATCTGTTATCAGTGGTTCAACTGTAATGTCATGAAGCTACAAGAATACTTTTTGTACGGAAAAAAACTAAAAAAATTACTTTATTCAATGATTTATCACAGTAATGTTACCATTGCACAGTTCTGTGTCAGCCACAATGGAAGCAGATTCTGTTTTTGTACAAATCAAAGCCAAAGAGTAGAACACATATCCTTTCCATTGCTGCTAACACAGAACTGCTTATACTATGTACGTCCAGCAGATGCTATCGTGATGAATCATTGAATTAAGTCATAATGTTACAGTTGAACCACTTATGGTAGATGGAGTATTCTGACAATGTTTTTCATACTTTTCCCAACCTTGCAGTCATTGGAAAAGTCACAAGCCTTATGGTTTTCATCTAAAAAATTGTGTTCGGAAGACAAACAAAGCTTTAACAGGTTTGGAACGACACAGGAGTAGTGATTAATGGTAAAATTCGTTGGAATAATTCTTTAAGTATTAAAATGAATTGGTGTTAGTTGGAACTGTGTGAACTAGCATTAAAACCATTTTACTTGAAATGCAGTTCATGTTATACTAGTGTTGGTCAGTCATGTTTAATGTGTAAGTGATAGAGATGACGCTTACAGGTGACTCGGCATGTACGGCCATCAGGCTCCAGCTGGTAACCATCTTGGCAGTAGCATCGGAAGGAGCCACGCTCATTATAGCAGGTTTGACTGCAAAATCCAGGGATCAGACACTCGTTTATATCATCGCAGGTCTTTGAATCATTCAGCAGCTGGAATCCTGGTTCACACGTACACTGAGCCCCAAATGGACCCTGAATACAACCATGACTGCAACCTCCGTTATTTACCTGACAGTCATCTTCATCTAATATGGCAAACAGTGAGAAAGAAAGAGATAAGATACTTATACATGCATGCAATACAACATGTCTTCAACAGCAGTACTTACTGCAGAGGGGAGACTCGTCAGCTCCATTGGGGCAGTCTTTCTGGCCATCACACACTTGAGCCTCTGTGATGCACACCTGGTCTGTGGGACACAACCACTGACCTGATGGGCAGCTGAATGGTGGAGTGGGACAGTTGGTTTCATCACTCATATCCCTGCAATCGTTATCCCCATCACAAACCCAGCTTTGAGGCACACAGTTTCCATTAGCACACTGGAACTGAAAAGAACTGCAGGTTCGGGGTGGGCAGCCATTGTGCTCATCAGAGCCGTCCTCACAGTCTGAATGGCCATCACATTCCCACGTTTTTGGAATGCAGAATCCATCAACCTGGCACTGGAACTCATTGTCATGGCACAGACCTGGCCCACGTGTGGCTGCAAATAAAATACTTGATATTAGTCATCACTATAATTATTTTATTAACACTAATTGCTAATAATGCAAAAATGTATTACAAAGTAGATATACAGTTATTTCCATATAAAAAATATGATATTTATGCCATAATACCATATTCTGTTATTAAAACTAGTATATACATTGGACCAATGATCAGCAATAACTAAACAACAAATACACTTATTTTTATTTATTTTGATGTTTAATGCTTATCATTAAAATGAACTGTATTTAGATATTGTGAAATTTGTCAAACTTGCGAAACATTTAAAAAACAATTAAAATAGGGTAACAATAAATTGCAGGTCCTGTTATGCACCCTATTAGATTAAATGTGCCTTACATCAGTTAATAGAAATATAAAAAACTTATTAACTTCCTAAAACATTATCCTAATCTGTTTTTTTTTCTCCAAAAGTGACAGTTCACTACAAAAACTGAATTAAGCTGAAAAGAGAATTATAGCTGAAAGAGGACTTCTAAACACATATAACTTACGACAGCTGCTTTCATCTGAGTGGTCCCTGCAGTCATAAACCCCATCACAGCGGTAACTCAGACTTATACACTGATCTCCACTGGCACATGCAAACTCATATGTTGCACAGGAGTACTCTACCCAAAACACACAACATTTATGATAAATAAAATAATCATGAAACAGAAGTTTAGCTACAGATATTTTCTTTCATGTTGCGATGTCCATTCAAGTGTAACAAACTACTGACAAAATAATGTAGGGACTAGGCATGGGATGATAACCGGTTTCAAGGTTTACTGCGGTTTGAAAAAGTTACGGTTTCAAAACAAAAACAAAAAAAATTTATACCATATAGATATTTATAGATTTTTTTTTAGATCTTTAATTTCAAAATGTTTTATCTTTAATCTTGTAAATAGATACAACATAATATTTGAAGGTTTGTTTAGTCTGTATTTCTATAAAACACAGGTTTCACCATGTTTGTGTTTGAGTAGAGTACAGTGTTATTAGAAATATGAAACTTTCTTCTATATGTTCTATATGTTTCCTAAAATAAAATATACTTTGTTTATTTGGGAAAAATAGTTGTTTTTTTTACCCAGACATTTAAATTTAACATTGTAGAGAAGTAATTATAATACCGTGATACCGTGATATTTTTATCCAAGGTTATCATACCGTCAGAATCTCATACCGGCCCATGCCTAGCCAGGACTTGTTTTTTTGTGTTGATTGTGTTCTATAATTTATTATTTGCATTTATTTATTTGTTTACTTGCGTGGGCATGTATTATATTGTTATTTGTAATGTATGTGTGTATTGGTTGCTTTGGTTGGAGAGCAGTCGCTCTCTCTCGCTCTCTCTCTTCTGGCAGAGATTGACTGGAACCAGCTGCCGAAGATTACATAGCGAGCCGGAACATTTAAATGCTGGAAATCAGAGCAGTGTCGGAAAGCTTCTGTAGTGTGATTGGATTTTGAGATGTGGCCATTGCTCTCAAAAGTGAACGCAGGTGAACATGAGCAAGGGCTGGGGTTCTGGGGATGTTCCTGCACATCAACAGACTGAATTCTGTCATTGTCACCAGAAGGTCCAGTGATTTCGATTAATCAGACATTTTCAATTAATCAATAGGTTTTAAGTTATCAATTATAGGGTGAAAATTACATGTGCATTCATGGCAGTATAGGCCTACAATTTTTGAAAGTGAAACAGAATGTATTATTTAAAGTGAATAACCATGAATTGACATTCCCAGAATTCCCTGCATTACTTTTGAAATTGTATGGGTTTTTGTTGTTGTGGTTGAAATAACTGTTTCTTCTTAGTTTTTTGTCATTGGTTTTGTACATTAGGGTTTGCTTGTTGCATACAATGTTGTGAAATGAAAGTTTATTGCATTTATTGCATGGTGTTTATTGTTTGTGTGAATGGCACTTTGCACCTTCTATATATTTTTATATTTAATAGCTTCTTGAGATAGGTTTTGGTTCATCATGTGAATTTCTCATCACAACCTGCTGTTGGTGGTTATCAGTGTATTACAAAGGTACAATGCAGATTTCAATGCCTTAATACGTTCATATTGTAACATTCTATTAGTTATTGAAACCTAGGATGTTGCTATTGCATTTTTACGGTAAGATTCTGGCAAGCATGGCTGCAAGTACTTCAAATTAAAACGAAATCATCGCCTTACCACAGTCCTTCTCGTCAGATCCATCTAAACAATCCTGGTCTCCATCACAGACATATGAGTTATATATACAACGATGATCTGGACACAGGAAAAAGCCAGGCTGACAGGTGGTTATAGTGGAATCTGGAAGAGAACAGAGAATAAGAGTGGATCAAATTAACTGTGTCATATTTGTGTGCGTAGGCAGTTCTAGGGGTAAACTTCTAAGAATTTTGTCATGAAACTGTCTTTGCCAATGGCCATTTTTTCATATTCACTGAACTTTGTTCATGTATTGTCTTTAGTACTCACTGCACTGTCTCTCATCAGAACCATCGCTACAGTCATTGAAGGCATCGCACACCCATGTTTTTGGGATGCAGTTTCCGTTGGCGCAAGCAAATTGGCTGGACGAGCAGGTGGTTGGAACACGCGTGGGGCAGTTATCTTCATCGGTTCCATCACCACAGTCATCATGCCCATCACAGCGCCAACTAGCAGGGATGCAGTGCTTGTTCCCACAGGTGAAGGCATATGGAGAGCAGGTTGTGCCTGATTAAAAAGTTGAAAGAAGATGTTCATAGACATGTGTAGGTCTTTAGATGGTGCTCAAGCACACTCATATGTAAATACACACCTGGATCTGTGCAGTTGGCTTCATCTGTCTTGTCCGCACAGTCATTTACACCATCACAGCGGAAAGAATTCGGCACACAGCGACCCCCGTCGCAGGGAAAGGCATAGTCTCCGCAGTTATTATCTGGTGGGGGCTCAGTATCATCCTTCACACAGTCTCTCTGGTTCTCCTGCAGTTTCATTCCATAGGGACATCCGCATACACGGTTGGACGCAGGCGTAGGGAAACAGAAGTGACTGCAGCGGCCGTTTTGAACCATATTGCATCTGCTCTGGAGCACTTTACACAGCAATGAGATTATAATAGCTGATTATCCTTTTCTTTGACAAATAACACCTTACATCTAGCAAGTACAGGGCTCAATTAAATTATTCAAAAATACAATAAAAATTAATTCTTCCATGACAAGCATGTGTTTAATTTCTGAATTAAAAGTCATTTAAATATTTTATTGTCTATTTTATTTAAGTTAATGCAACTGTCCTGACATCACAAAAAAAGAAAACAAAAGATAATTAAAAGAATTATATTATTGGATAAAAACACAGCAGCTATTTTGTGTGACTCACAGTTCTGGAGATCAGCTGAGTAGGCCTTAACGTTCATTACACCTGAGATGCCCTTTCGTAGAACTATATTTTCTCCACCATCTCTCTTCCTCATTCGAAAAACAGAATTTGTTCTCCAGTCTGACACAAACAGATGATCTAACAAATATGGTGAAGGCAGATCAGTCAGTGGAAAAACTTATTAAAATTATTTAGTTAATAATTTATCCTAACATATTTATCATAATGGCCATGTGAAGAATGAAGAAATACAGAAGTGCCAACCTGCATGTATTGTAAGTGAAAAAGGATGAGTGATTTGTCCAATACTTGAAAAGGCCTGTCTATCTAGCCCATCAATGCTCACATGCTCAATCCGGTCTAGCTGCGCATCAACCCAATACAGCCTATCTATCCTATTGAGCACAAAAATAAGCTTTTGTTTTTAAAGGTGTTTTCTGGCCAAAGCACAATAGAAATTTATTAAACATCTCACAGAACTCAAAGTGAGAAATCAAAGTGTATAGGTACAGGAACCTATTGATTGTAAAATGATCTTCTTACAGGTAGTCTAAGGCAAGCCCGTTAGGCCAGCCGAGTGTTGAGTTGATTAGTGGAACAGCATTGCTTCCATCTGTATATGCTCTGGTGATCACAGCTGGACGGTACCAATCAGACCAAAAGAGGTATCTAATGAACAAAACAAAGTTGTCCAGTTGTCCAGTTACCGTTCAAATGTAAAGAGCTACTGTTATTTGGGTATTATTTCTAATTATGTTCCTCTGTATTTACAGGACATGCTATAGTTATTTTGTTTAACACAAAGCTGTATTCTAAATTATGTACTCTTGGCCATGATGTTTCATACCCTGCACTAGGGTGAACAGCAATGCCCCGGGGGTAATTTAAGTTCTGAACAATATCCCGTCTTGATCCATCAGTTACTTTAAAAGCAGAGACGGTGCGATAAGTGCTGGATGTCCAGAAAAGGATGTGAGAGGTCCAATCAAATGCCATCGACTCCACAGAGCCCACTCTGTAACCTGTCAGGATCTCATGATCTGAGAAATGACAAAAGAACCATGTTTAGTGGAAAAAGATTTAGTTTATAGGAAAATAAATTCTACTTCTCTAAAATTGTTTTTAAAGTTTAACTCATTTGTGTTACACAGAGTGAATTTAGAACACAACTAAACCAGTGTTCCTCAAGCTGTGATAATGACAAGTATGTGAAGTATGTGGAATGCTCCCCCCCTTTTTGGATAAAATGTTATTCTGTTTATTTACTTTATAAATATTTGTAATTTCAAAGTTTATTTTTGCTATAAACATTTAAAATTAATCAAAAAATGTATTAATATTTTATTAAATAAAATAAATTTTCACATTTCTGAAATTAATTTTTCCCAGTTATAACAGTATTTGTAATTTCTGATTAATTCTAACATTGCTGTTTGGATTTAATTAAAGGTGGTACTTGCCCAGTTTAGTGCTGTTAAAAAAACAGCAACAAATAAAGAAAATAAGAAAATTATGTGTTTCCACTTACTGGTTCCGTTGATGGGTGATTTGTAAATGAGTTGTCGCATTCGGTCATTGTAAAACACAGTCTCCACTGATGCGTCATATTCCACTCCAGAACCAGAGAAGGATTGGGCCATGCCAGCAAGTGGCAGGGTGACATCCTCCTGGGAAGAAACATTAAGAGGAATCCCCCTGACTGCTTGTGCACTTGCCACCAGCAAATAATCTCTAATCTCTGAAAAGGAAAACATGTTTGTTTCAGAGGATCTGCTTCAGCTGAAACAGAATAAAAATCTTCAATGCTTAAATATACTCTCACATCCCAGTATATGACCATATGACCATGTAATTCAATAACAGTGAGTTTCATGGTTTGGCAGGCAGGCTGTCTTACTCACTGAAGCAAGTGTGGTGATCATCCTGAAGGTCATATCCTAGGCGACACTTACAGCGGTAACCCAGCCCGTCGTTGTCAGTTCGGTGACTCAGAAGGCAAATTTGCTGACACCCACCATTGTGTCTGCCACATGGGTTTATCACTGCATTCAGAAAAGGGTCAGGATATTATGTATTTAATGTATCTTGTTTGTTTCTTATTTTGTAAGTATTTCGAATTTTGCATTATAAAAAAAAAGATCCACACTCATCCAAACTGTCCAAAAAGCCTCATATCATTTATTACTCAGGGGTCTCTAAATATGCAAAAAAGTGCCAAGGTGCAAGAGTGTAAAATCCTTAAATTATTAGAATAATATGTTTAATAATATGTTTTTCCTCATTCATACCAAGAGGGTGTAGACTTTTAAGATCAAAAATCCACCCACATTCTTTCTGCAAGAGTCTAAACCCTCTAAATTCTATATTCTCTCCTCTACAAGTCTGTATCAACTTTTCATTAACAACAAAGTTTAGATCTAAAAGCAAATGAGACATCTCAGCAAAAAGACAGTTTGCATTATAACAATAAACTTTGTCTCACCAAAGGGCTGAAGAGATGGATGGGAAACCACAATTTGTCCAGGCCTGTTTGTAGAGCGGTAGAGAAATGTTGGGTCACTGCCATTGAAGCGGTTTGTTCGAATCACACCCATCTTGACCCAGTCTGTGAAAAAGGCATGGTTCTCAAATACCGAAATCCCGAATGGGTGGGGGACCTGATGACCGCCATTCAACACTGTTTTCCTAGTGGCATATTTGATAATACAAATATAAATGTAAAAATAGTATTTAATGAAGAAAAAAACTGTATCAGTGATTTTTTAACCTTTTTGACTAGAAGGCCTGCAACTATCCATAACAATACTCAGTATATGGATTTTCTTTCTACCTGATAAAATATTTTATAGCTTAACATATCTATAAATAAGTTTTATAAATGTAACATCAATATGTCCAAGGAAATGATTTTAATTAATTCAAATTTCTTGAAATAACACTTAAAATTGGGATAACATTGGGACTGATGCTATTTAATGCCATTTGGAAATGTCTAGAATGTTTCAATAAATTTATAGGCTTTCTAATAGGCTTGAGAACCACTGAGACACATGTTTTGGAAAGCTTTTAATTGGTGTTTTTTGGAGTACAATACCTTTCCAAGCCACTATATGTAACAGTCTCAACCAGGTTAAAATGGCTATCTGTCCAGTAAACCCTCTTGGTGACCAAATCCAAGGAGATTCCAGTAGGGGAACCCAGTCTGGTCTTAACCAGCTCAAACCGGTTACTGCCATCCATAAATGCTCGTTCCAGTTTAACATCATCTGTGTTATAGCCAGAGTCTGTGAAGAACATGTATCTGTAAAAGACAAGTTAGACCAAAAGTAGATGAGTTCAATATTCCATTAAAAAACAGTGATTGACATCTACAAAGATACTGTACTGACCCCACTGTTGGGTCCAGAGCTAGCCCATGAGGGGTCACCAAGTTTTCTGCGATCAGTGTGACACGGTTTCCTCCATCATAATCACATGCTTCAATTCTCTCCACACGTTCCTCAACAAGGTACAACTTAAAGTTGATCCAATCCACAGCTAGATTCTGGGCACTGTGTACTGCTTCAGACAGCACCTCTATCTTTTCACTACCATCAAAATTTATGGAATAAACCTGTAAAATAAATTTATTATATATATATATGATCCATGTTATATATGTTTTTCATTTAACTAGTTTCATATGTCCAATGTAATTTCACACTATAAACCATTACAAACCTTCTGAGAATTTGTGTCTGTCCAGAAGACCCTTTGAGTGTACCAGTTGTAACCAACACCCACAGCATAGCCTTTAACATCTGATTGGACCAGAAGCCTTACAAACCGCCCATGTATATCTGCTATCTTGATATCACGGCCATCTGTGAAGATCAGCTGTGGTAAGCCACCTGTAAGGAAAAAGAGGACAAGGGACATTGCAATTAACCATTGATAACATTAGTTAAAATGCTGTGTTCAATGAAAACAATTGTATTTTTATCTGCATCATAGTACACTGGTTATCTAGTGAAGCCATCTGTATGGCGGGCAGCAGTGAAAAGCACACACACATGAAAAAAAACACAAGCAAATGCAACAAACAAAATAATTGTGCATTTTTTATAGCAAAATACTTTATAAGTATATTAAATTGTACTTTTCTTTCTAAATTGCTTTTTAGCCAGTAACATACTAAAATATGCCCGGTGCCAATGGTTAACTAAGGCTTTTAATGAGATTCATATTAATGTTGGAAAGATTTCGAAATTAAATTCACATCAACAAATACCACTAATGACAAATTATGTTTGACACACATTTAGCACATAAATGCCTTTACCTGAAATATTGGCCTTGCAGACATGACCCTGCTCCAGGAAGTATCCATCTGCACAGCTGCAATGATGCGTGCCAGGACGATCCTCACAGAAATGATCACAGATACCCCAAATTTTACAGTCATCATAGTCTGAGGATTAAACACATACATGGGTCAACAACATGACTCATTTCAGTTGTCCTGATCTAACTAAAAATGCTCTCATCCAAAGGTCTATATTTTTTTTTTGAAAATTCTTGTCTTAGTTTGGAATAAATATACATAGAATATACATATATACATTTACATACATGTCTCTAATCAAATAAGCTGCAAGTCAGGTCTGACTTGATCATAAAATATGATCAACATTTCAACGTTTGTTCAGCAGTTTGATTAGTCAGAGCTGCATAACCAATAAAAATTAAAACTACAACACCTTAAAAATAATTTTAAAAGCAACAATAATGATTAGGTGTAATGAGGCATAAGGTAATACTTTATTGAGAAATTAGGATTTCACCTTTTCATAACATTGAATTTTCTTTTCTTTTTGCCTATATTTCTTTGCTTATTAATGTACCGTGGCAATTTTTACTGTTCAACAGTGCAACAGCAGAAGAAAGAAACACTATAAACCACACTTTCTCAATGAATTAATCATTGTGGCTGTTATAGTAAAAACGCTTTTTAAAATAAAAAAAATACATGATCTTTAAGGAACACACATTTTTCACGATTATTCTTCTAGCATGATGTGACATTGTCCAGATAGAAATAATTAATGGGTCTTGTGGCACTTACCCACACAAGTGCGACTGTCATTGGCCACAGTGAAGCCATCGGGGCAATAGCACGCTCCACCCTGTGGGCTGGAATGACAGCGGTACTCACAGCTCAAAGCAGAACACTGGTGCAAATCTACAAAAGAGACAGTTTCTTGTATCTTGGGCACTTAACAAAATGCAGTACTTTAAATTGACTTGTAATACTGAGGGTTTAGATTCGTTATAGATGTACTGGCATCTAATAAATACATTGTGTACTTGCTCAAGATAAAATTTATGAGTAACATGCTGATCAAAACGAAAACTAATAACATTTATTTTAATTTACCACAGGTCAGATGTGCTGTACTATTGGTCTCATCTGTTCCACCGGGGCAGTCAGGATGTTCATCACACACTTTGTTTATGGGAACGCACATTGAAGAGCCTGGACATGGCCATTCACCAGGGTAACAGTCTCGGATACCTGGGTCTGAAAGTATGAATGTTTAGGGTTAACTTATTTGGCATATGCTTTACTGATTGCAACAGTTCCATGGTGATAGGAGAGAGGTGAATCTCACCACATCCATTCTCATCACTAAAGTCCCCACAGTCGTTGATGCCATCACACACCCATTGCTGAGGCATACAGCGTCCATTACCGCAGGTGAACTCGGACCCACTACAGGTCCGATACTCTGGAAGAAGACAACATAGCAGTGCTTTATACGACAGAAACAATATGACTTTTTGGTAGAATGGTTTCTAGATTTATTGTGGAACCCACCACAGTTTTGCTCATCACTGTTGTCTCCACAGTCATCCCAGTGATCACAGACAAAGGGCATCGGGATGCAGTATCCACTAGCACATTCAAACTGATGCGACTGACAATGCCGTGCTGTTTGAGGAATAAATTACATAGAATATGAAAGGAAATGACCATGATGTACCTAGCAAAATGTTACTGACATCTGATTGATCACTATGCTACACTCAACTGCAATTGGATTCATCTGATCCATCTCGACAGTCTAGAATCCCGTCGCAGTGCTGAGTGTTGTTGTAGCAAGCGCTGTTAGCACAAGTCTTTTCTGTGCAGGCTGGGTAATCTGGATTTAAAACAGAGGAAATTTGATGCATGTTATTGGAATTTCAAATTCTGATGATGACAAAATCTGACAAATCCTTGGTGACTGATTTATCTTGAGATTTTTTTGTGTATTGGACCATTTAAAACAGTCATGTTTTTGTCTCATAAAGATAACATTGCTAAAGGACCTTTGTGACGTAGATTACAGGCCTGTTTGCAATTAATTGTAGTTTTCAAAAATACATTTTGATTCAAAGAATATGATAAACATCTATAAATAATATCTGTTAGATATGTTTTATCTTTTAACAAATTTATTCAAATGATATTTAGAATTTTCTAAATATCTTATAATGTTTTATTTTTTTATTAGCCTACTATATATTGACCAATAAAAACTGTACTGGTAATACTGCTACCATATTAATTTTTGTGTTCTATAAGCCTGTTTCACTGAAAGGAAAAAAGAAAAGAAAAAAAAAAAGAAGATAAAATATTAATGACTACATACTGATAAATAGGAGTCTGTAATCTTACTTAAGTGCCACATTTCTTTTCATTGAATGGAAGAAAGAGACATTCTTACTGCAGTTGTTCTCATCAGAGTTATCCACACAGTCTGACACATGGTCACATCTGTATTGTTTGGGAATGCACTGCCCTTCTCGACAGGTAAACTGGTCCGAGCTACATGTCTGCCCATCTGAAAAAACAAACAGTAAGGTCATAGACCACCTCACATTTTTATTATTAAATATTTAATATTAAATAAATATTAGTTTTGCCATTTAAGGCACATAAATCTACCACAGGCTCTTTGCTCATCAGAGCCATCGGTGCAGTCTGGTTCTCCATCACATACAAATGCTAAAGGAATACACTCCCCTCCTGTCAGGCACTTGAACTGCTGAGAGCTACAGGTGGGTAAGGCTGAAAATAGAATACAGAGATGAAAAAAATGTATGACCCTTGCATTTTCAATCAATCATTTTCATCAAGCGCCAACACAACAAGCCATTATTCACCTAGAGATACTTACGACAATTCTGCTCATCAGAGTCATCTGTGCAGTCCTTTGTTCCATCACACTTCCAGTCTTGATTAATGCATTGACCATTACTACACTGGAACTGACCACTGGTGCACTGACCTGCTCAGAAAATAATAGGTTTTGTCTGACCAACCTCAGGCAATAAAATTTGACAAAACTGCTTAATAGCACATGCAATTGGACATGCGACAGAGATGTTATACTGTATGTGCATGTTGTCAAAAGAATGGCATCAGATGGCTGATGTAAAAGTAAGTCTTAATCACTTAAGTTTATTAGGCAATTTAGGAAATAAAAAAAAAGTTTTGCAAGGAATAACTTAGAAATGAATAACCCTGTTTATGGTTTTAGGACCTACTATGTAGAATACCTGAACTCTACTTCATGTGATATATCATAAAATGTGTGATATGGAACTCACTTTTGCAGAGTAGCAAACTAAAGTTGCAATTTTTTCATTGCCTGTTTTTTTATTATTAAAAAATAGCTACTTTCTGTTTGTGAAGCAGTTTTCCTGAAATAAATTGTATTAGTTTTATTAAATAAAATACATATTTACTTTTGTTTCACTAATTTCATTACTCAAAATGTTCACAGTGGGATGAATTGGAAGCAGCTGAAAGTAGGTGTGTTGTAGTATTGTAACATACTTCTATTATTCTATTAATATGTAATTTCATTTAATTTAAAGTACCAAGATGGACCTTTTATGTCAGGGGTATCAAACTCAGTTCCTGGAGGTCCAGAGCCTCCAAATTATTTAAAAGCTTTATGGTATATGTGTTGGAGTAGGGTTGGAACTAAATTCTGCAGGGCTGCGGCCCTCCTGGAACTGAGTTTGACACCCCTGCTTTAGGTACAAACAACCTTAAATAATCACAAAAACGATACATTACAAAAAAAATTTACAAAAAACCCCAGAATCGTAATCCAGTCATATTTGCATGTGGAAATACTGTTCAGCAATATATAACATCAAGAATGCAAATATTAAAATAATAGATTTTAATATTATATTAAAACATACCTTGTACAATGCTGGGTCCATGGATTAAAAATAGCATGGCTAAAATGTAAAGACCTAATCTGTCCATTATTGCTTTTTTTTTTACTTTTAAAGATAGAAGGCCATAGAAGAGAAGGACTCTATTCTTCTAGTTCTATAAATGTCTCAGTATCCATCCATGGTGGGATTGTCTCCAGACAAAAAATCTCTATGATGAGCTTCTCTTTTAAAATAAGCAGGGACTGGATGAAGGAGACAAAGGTACAGCCTTTTATGACCCAGACTCTGTATGACTTTAATCTAATATTAACTTTTTTTCCAGTTAAACTTGTCAGCATCAGCAAAACCTTCAAAGTAATTTTTGTATAACCAGCCTTTTATTTGCTCTTTATTGGTAAGATTTTGCAACTCATGCAGAAACCAATAGCCAATAGAGTATACTGGTTCACATAAATGAGATGTTTTAGAATTAGTGACAGTATTTTATGGTTAGTGTCAGATGCCACTACAAAAAAGAAAAAAAGAGTGCACATTTACACATGTCAACATTTTCATAAAGGTTTAAAAAAATGAAAAATCTTTATATTATCTTTATATTAAATCTTTATATTAATTCTTTTGCTTTGTGTCTTAGATTTGTTAGATGTTTTGCTACTATTATGGTAATATGGCTAGGTCTATAGCGTTTTTACAATATGTGAATTTATTCTGTACTTGTAGACCACTTTTTTAACACTCTATGATATAAATCTCAGATCTTTTTACATAATATTTGCTTTTTGACTAAACAATGTCATAATAATAATAATATGGCCAAAGATTATGTTGACTCAAATTATATCTGCATGAAATTCATTACATAGTTAAATGTCATCATTTATCTTTTACTTACATCATTAATTTATCTCATAAATGGTTTTGTGCTTCCCAAGTTAATTATGTAATATAAGTGATTGTCCAGTGCTCATTATTATGAGCAACCATTATTTTTAATTTGCATTTTTTTTTTGTTTTTTTGATGTTGTTTTTGTCTGTCTGAGCAAAACGTTTCACTACTGGGTGGACATTTTGGTCACCTGCAGAATAACATTCTTTATACCAGACCTGGGGCCTGTTACATAAACCAAGATCAGAGAATAAGCCAGGCTTATTTCGGTAAGTCAGGCTTATTTTTGGTAGATGCGTTTCCATAAATCAAACTTAAATAAGCTCAGTTACCACGGCAACTTATGCTAGAAAATTAGCCTGGTCCTGGGCATGCTAACTGTCAGGCTCTCAGGCCACAGGACTGCACTGGGATCTTCACAGACCACTGTGCCGAAGACTCATCGTTCACCAGTTCCTTCTGCAAAGGAATGAGAAGCGACATTTACTTC
>JAUCNO010001315.1:0-16174 GCA_032353835.1 Enteromius viviparus
TAGTAAATAATTAGTTGATCATTAACTAATCCCTTATGAATGCCTTGCAACTGAACGTTATTATAAAGTGTTACCGTTTAAATAGATTAAGCCATTTTTTAAAGTGTAAAAGTCAAATTCTTGCATATAATCTGTCGATTAGTACTGAATATTGAGACATTTGGGCTGTTACCAAATTATATAAGTTTCAACATTAACTGGATCAACATTACTGTCCAAAAATATCCCAATTTTGGGACTTATCCCTAACCCTACCCAAAATTAATAAATGTACAAATGGCGGCGCCCATTTTTAAGTGAGGAAAAAGGTGGATAGGGTCTTTTTTGTTGGAGGACAGGCTCAGTGGAACTGTCACCATTAGCTGGCAACAAAGGACTCACTTCATTACTAACACAGATTTATTCAGACCAAGCAGTCATTCTTTACTGTATGTCATTAAGCATTTATTCATTGAATCTTTCACTCATTCATTCAGCGGATTCATTCAGTAACAAGTTTTTACTCAAGAACACCATTACTACAGTTAAAACGGCTGTGGATTTGCTCAGAATGGTTATCATTTGCAGAACAAAAGGAGACAATTTTATGTTTGAAATGTAAGTTGCTCGATATAAACTTTTTGACAATTAAACCGTTGCATAAAGGCAGTATTATATTCATGACATATTTCAGTGTTATTGAAAATCTCATGTCAGTCTACATAGAAGGCATAAGGAAACCATGTTTTTGGTGAAGCTTTTATGGCTTCAAATGAATGGTTTAGATATGTATGATGTAGGTCTTTGGTGCAAAGCAAAACACTTGAACCTCTCTGTTGCTGGCAGCCCCGCTGCTCTGCTACTGTGTTCTCTGCTGCTCTCCATGATTAATGAAATCCATAAGCCCCTTCTGCCCTTTCTAATAGATTTATGGACTTCATGGTACAATAACTTAGTGTTTCATTGTACATTTGTTTTCCTTACATTGATATTTGTCATGAGAGAGCTCTTAGACTGCCCTTTAGGCGTCAAGTGGCCTGATTTGATTGGCAATCGGTCTATGATGCTCAGCACTGGAGGAAATCTACAGCTGACTGATTTTCTAATATAGCAGTCACAATGTATGTTATAATTCACCATAAAAATGGCATTAATGGAGGCATATTCTATAATTTTGTTCATTTTTATTTTTTACCAATTTCACAAACGTTAGACCTTTAAAACTATTATTATTATTTTTATTATTTTGCTATTTCACTCTTAAGATGAATGTTGTATAGTATATAAATGTATACAGCTGTTCTTATTTGTATTTCATGTTCATTAGAGCCGTTAATGAGAGGAAAATTAAGACAATTACTAAAAGAAATTAATACAACAGCTGCAAGATATGCTTGAAGTAGCTAGGGTAGTATACATGAAAGATATGCTTGAAGTAGCTAGGGTAGTATACATACATCATCTGAAGTAGCTAGGGAACAAAGAGAAAGTTTCCAAAATGGTTTACAGATATGGCTACTGTATAATTGTGTCTCTTGAAACTGCAAAGTAGCATTATTGAAATACTTAGTGTTCTAGAAGTGAATTAAACTGAAGTGTAGAATTGATTTTGAGGTTGCTCAGGGCTGTTGGAGGAGACAGAGTATGAACAAACTGATCAAAACAGCAGCAGAAGAGCAGCTGGGATTACATGCTCAATGAAACATTTCTGATAAATTTTATAGAATAGAAATCCAAAGAGAGGCTTATTCAAAGCAATTTAATCAAGCAGTACAGAGTGAAGTAGAGAAACGTGCAATGATTCTAGGATTTGACAGCAAGTCTGCTGAAGTTACCCAGGAAGTTTTGTACATTATATTTTCTTGTATACAATGTGTGTATGGGGACACAGTGTAGCATTATTTCCAGTTCAGATAAATATTTATATATATATTTATTTATTTTTTACATGTGGTTTATATCAGTTTTATTTAATAAATTGTATTCTGTATTTTCATTTACTTTTATTAGATTGTTTGGCAATGTTGTTTTAATAAGCTATATATTTTATGAGCTATGGCTACATTAGTGTCACATGATTCTTTATATATCATTTTAATATGCTGATTTGCTGTTTAAGAAGCTTGAAATACATTTTTGTAAGAGCTTGGGCTTAATGTTTCATTTTTCCAAACCTATTCGGTGACTGGTTGATTTCATTCAAAGCCGTGTTTGTGAGCTTTTAACTCTCCAAAAGCAACACCTAATGGCAAAGAATGAATTAGCATTTTCATTCAGACCAACGCAAAATATCAACAAATTAATTTTGACTTCACCATGAAATGGCTTGGGACTTTTTAAAACGACTCACTTCAATTATTCAGAGTTGACTCTTTCTTTTGAAAGACAAAAACCAATGTTGGGGAAGTTACTTTTTAAAAGTAATGCATTACAATATTGCGTTACTCCCTAAAAAGTAAATAACTATGCAACACAGTCTCACTCCAAATCGTCACATTTTGACGCTTGGTCCAAACAGTTTTGCTTTCCTTTTTAGTCACTTTTCGACATGAGGATCCTCCATTGTTTTCAGTTGTTTGGCTTAATGTAATGGTTTGCATACACATATCAATTTATTATTTAATTTATTTGTTTTATCGGACCACCAAACCCCACCCCTACCATAAACCTACCCACCTCTGTACAATATAAACACACACACAAGCAAATGCAGTTACTGTAAAGGTATTTATTGCACAAACTAATCATAAACAAGCAGCATAGACAAATTACAAACAAGCTGTGTCACATTCCAAGTCTTCTAAAGCCATATGAAGTCTTAATGCGAAGAAGAGAGTAAAACACAAGGTTTTAATCACTAAAAATGATCCCACTTCTTTCACGCGCTATCATCTCTTTCAGAAAACATACTCCCGTCCCGTAGCATGATGCAATCGGTCACAAGATACACAAGAGCCAATGACATTTCACAACCAACGTTGACATAAGGATTCTTAAAGCGGCATTTTTGAAATTGCGCACAGAAAATACATGGAAGACGGAGACAGCGACTGCGTCTATTTCTCTCACAAATCAATCGCTTTGCATCAGAAGACTTGGAATATTAATATCTTTCAAATAAATTATGACGGTAGTTGTATCTGCCTGCTATATCTTATGTTTTATTGACAGATGGTGGGTTCAGGGACAGAGGTTGGGTTACTCATAAATGTGTAAATAATATATTTTCTATAAATATAATTTCTGATTTCTCCCAACATGTGGTCAGAAGACTTGTCAGTCAATAAATAAGAAAACAAAGTAACTGGCACAAATGTTTTAAAAAAAGTAACTCAGTTATATTATTCTAAAATAAAAAGTAATGCGTTACTTTACTAGTAGTCTCAGCCTCAAATGTCACGCCCACGGAACGTTGGCTAAACGTCTGATGCATATGTTACACTTAACTGGAAACTCTTCAGGAATGTCGAAGTCATCAAATGATTGGTTGAATTTGAGCGGATTTTCGGGGGACGTGAGAGTCGCGTTTATTTTCGGTCTGCCGGGAAACAAAGCACAGACGCATAATTGCGAAAAAAGAACTGTTGCGTTTACATGAGTGACAATGAGCATTTATTAAGATCGGTTAAACATTGGATTCTCAAAAGTATGTGAGGTTAACGGCATAGGATCTTTAAGAGAGGCGCTTAGTGGAGACATATCTATTATGGAAGATCAAGTGAAGTACCTAACGGGAGATCAGCCACGTTTGTGGGCAAACATGAAACAACAGACGCTGACATCGCAGCTGGCCGATTCAGTATTGTGTTCGGTTCTCCAGAATTGCTTGTGGATGTTAAAAAGTGCAGAGATATCCTTCAAACAGATGTTTACCACAAGCGTCTCATCAGGATGACTAACCTGCATGACTTGTTGCACAGCGTTCTGTTGTTGTGGGGACATTTCCACGCCCTGAAACGTGATACTGAACGAAACAAACTGTTGTTGTTGGTTGTTTGACATGTCGGTCAAACGCCCTTATGGGCGGGCCTTGACCAAAGAAAGCGGCTATGAATTCCAGACCTTCAGCCGTCAGTCTGAAGGTCTGGCTATGCAAGACTACTCAGCCCTGGTCTAAGGTCAATACAAAAAAATAAAACTGGTTACTCTTGGCTAACTGCTAGTTGGTCAGACTAGCTCTTAAGACACTGTCTTAACATGAAGGCTAGGTTTATGCAACTGGCCCCAGGTAAATACAAAACAAAAATACCTAAAAGGGAGTTCAGAATGTTTGAGACCGATAATAATGAAGCGTGCATTGCATTTTGTATGATAGTATGAGCTGATGCACTGAATAGAGAATCAAAAAATAGTAGTCATCTAATAAGGTAAATGCTCCTGACAGCATGTGCACTGAGTGGGAAGTCACTGCCAGTTCACGTCACATCCTGTCATAGGCATCCCAGTCACTGTGTCATTATGTCATAGATGAGACGAAGAAAATTTGAGTTAGACTTCTTTCCAGGGGCTTCCGACTGCTCAAACATTGTATCTCTATATGCACAGCCTGAAAACTACAAGCATGTTATATTGTCCTTCACCTGTGATACATTACAGAACGAAAAAAAAAAATCATAATTTTATTTATTAATATTTATTTTATATACACACACACACACACACACACACACATATATATATATATATATATATATATATAAGCTTTTATTTTAATATTTTTGGTCTCAGCCATCTTAGTTTTAGTAATTTTGTTCTTTTGTCATTTTCTATTTAGCTTTAATTTACTGATTTATGTTTTAGTAATAATAATTATCAAGGAAACTTGGCAATTTTTTATGCAATATGCTTATTTATTTATTTATTTAAATAATTTATTTATGCATTTTTTTATTTATTTTTACTCTTTTTTTTTCTGCTGTATTTAAAATAACACCAGGTATTTCGATTAATTAATTTCAGTTAACACTCTTTTATTTTTAACCTCAAAACAAAAATATAATGACTCTATATTTAGTAATACAGAATTAATCATTCTAAATTATTCATTCAGAGAGAGTTACACATCTGTAGTGGTCAGTTAAACAGCCATTTTCACATTAAGTTTTAAAACATTTAAAATTATTGTACAATGCAAGACTACTGCAATACTGTGAAGCAAATGGTGATTATCTAAAATGGCAAATTGTCTGTAATATATTCACATAAATTCAACCTAAAAAAGTAAATTCTATCTATCATACAGCCTACCCACTTTTATAAATTTAACAGCTGGAAATACATCGATGCACGTCCTGATCCTGAATCCTAATGACAAGCTCAACAAACGTACACAAAATTCTTCTGACTTGAATGAAGCAAGTTTTTGCAAGCTCTGTCCAATCTAATAAGAAAACATACAGTACTATTCAATGCAACGTTACCATGACAACCAGTCTAAAGTGAAGTTTTGGGAACTTAAAAAGGAAACTTTGGGACTCTCCAACCATTAGGATGATTAACATGTGACAAGGGGAATGTGTGAACCTGAACCTAAAAACATCCCGGCATGAGCTGCAAAAAAGCAAGGTCTGCAATGCAGTGTTTGATTAGTATTTATACAGCATTTTACAGCAGCTTCGCTCAGAAATACATGATTGCTGGGAACTGAAGAACATTTGATTGACAGCACTTACTGAATACGTTTGTCAATTCTGAGTCATGCTTCAAAAGACCAGGCTCACTTCAGAAAGCATAGTTGGTAAAATGCTATGCATTTAATCATGAACTTTTAATGAAAATATGCACCTACAATGTGAAAATCATCGGAAATGCTATTTGTATGATGACATTTTATAAATGAGCTAACCTGGAGCACTTAACAGCAACAGCATTGTGAATAATCAGAGTTAATTTAACACAAAGCACATTATAGGCACAGAGAATGTAAAAATATTGTCAGCGTGAATAGCGAAATATAATTACAAGCGTGAGATGTCTGAATGTTATGAAACAGTCCCCATGTAAAGAAATACAGGTCTATTCAGCAGCACCAGGAGAAATATACAGTAAGAATAATGACAAGACTTATGGTTTTTTTTTAGATCAGAAAAAGAAAAAAGAAAAACAAAAAAAAAAAGGTTAAATACTTAAATTGAACCCTATAGACATTTAAATAAATGTTTGGGGTTCAATGCAAGCTAATGTCTTCTGAACTGCCTATACAAAAAGAGTCTGTACAGAAAGCCTATAGGAAAAGGCCAAAATAAAATACAGATTGGCCTGGTTTCACAAACAGTGTTTATCTTAATTCAGGACTAGGTCCTTAGTTAAATTAAGATATTTAAGCAACTTTAACAAGAATGCATAACAGGTAGAAAACATAACAGGTGGTCATCTTGACACAGAACAATGACACTGGCATATTTTCAGATACGTCAGAGCAAGATATTTTTAGTTGTGCTCAAACATGCATTTTAGTCTGGGACTAGCCAAATTTGCTTCGCTTATTATTATTATTACCGGCAAGTTCCAACTCTTCGAACCTGTAAGACCTCTGTTCATCTTTGCAGCACAAATTAAGCCCTAACTCTAACCCCTCATAGATTCTTTTGAACTATTTATTGATTAAAGAATTAAAAAAAAAAGTTAAAAATTATTAAGCAGCGCAACACTGATAAAAAATCTGCATATTAGTACAATGTCAGACAGTTCATGTGACATTAAAAACAGGAGTAATGGTTGATGAATTATTCAGCAATGCATCACAGAAAAAAATAATATTTCAATGTATATTAACTACAACTACAATATAAAATTTAAAATTACTTTTTACTTTTTTTCCCTCTGCATTTTGATCAAACAACTCCATTAAAAAGTTAAAGTTAGCCCCAATGTGGTAGCACATAAAGATATTAAGATATAATATCATGATTTATAAATAATATATACCGCAAAAAGCACTATATAAATAAATTTTGACATTGGACAAAAACCTTTCTGCACATTTAAAGACCTCCACAAGGCCCTTCTGACCAGACACTGAAAATGTCTTTTAGGTAAACAATACGCTAACGATATGAAAAGGCATTATCAAAATGATAAGCGATGTCAGAAGTGCAGTGATATCTATCTCAGGTCAACTCATCTGCATGGACCTGTCTCTGACAGCTGGGCAGCCGAGACGTGAACACAATGACCTCAGCGGGATGCCACAGACATTAGCCCTGCACTTCAGAGACAGAAACATGTGATCTCATGAATATGGAAGAAGAAGCTGCCAGAGGGACGAAATGTGTTTGCCCAGCATGATGCTGAATAACGCAGAAGAAGAGATGGGGAGAGGTAACGAACCAAACAAAAAAAAAAGTCCATCAGAAATACAATGCTTTTAATATAAGACTTCACAGGTTTACCAGACGCATTGTTGACACGGTCTAAAAAAACAAGAAAGAGGCATTGCCATTCAAAATATGAACTTCATTGAAGATGTGCTTGATTTTTTAAGTGTTTTAGACTGATGGCATTCCAGAACAGAGGAGGAATTTACTCTGAAGTCATGCTTCATCACTACACACACACACACACACACAGAGAGAGAGAGAAGTGAGAGTGAACTGGAGTCCCACAGCGACATGCACGTCAACACCAACCCTGTAAGATTCATTTACATGCATACAGTAAGATGGACAAGCATAGCATTTGGATAAAAAGGCTTTACCGTTATTTGACCCCAACCGTGTGAAACAAAACGTCACCGCGTGCATCGACAACCCTACACTTTTCTCTCCGCGCAACTGAGAGGTCGCCGTCAAACAGCATTAAGCCCACATGGAACGAAACGGTGCAGCACTTATTCACGAGACACTGAGCACGTCACGCTGCTGCCCAGTCAGCGCAGCAATCTCTCCCTCTCCCTCTCTTTCTCTCCATCTCCAGGTGTTCTGTTCTCCTTCTGTTACTTCGCTCATAAACACACTTAAACCGACTGGGCTCTGTCTCTTTTTTATGGTTGCACAGCAAGTTCACAGACATTTAGAACACACACATTTTATCTATTTCATTTTTTATTTATTTGAGTAAGAAAATCTACAGAAAATCATCCATTGAACAAGATCAACTGATTTTAAGGCAACTTGTTTTTACTGATAAGAATATATTTAACTAAAAAAAAATATGAATCTTAATTCATAGGCAATTGTTTTTTTGTTGTTTAGCTTTTTGTTTTAGAAAAACAAAAACTAATAAACCTAATGACCTAATAAACATTTGTGAAACAATTTGGAAATAAATACAATAAAATTAATAAAAAATGACATGTTAATAAATAAAATTTTAATACATAAAAGTATTAAGTAATTAAATGTCAAAACTATTTGAAGATATATAATATATATTTATTATTTTATTTTAGCTTATCAATGAATTTTAATTTAACTATTAATTTATGTTTTAAACTATTTTGGCAATAAACACAAATACATGAATAAAAATCAAATGTTAGTAAAACGGAAGTTAATATGTAAAATTCTTAAATCATTTCATTATTTAAAATGTTAAAATTAAGATCTTAAATATATATTATTGGAAATTATATCATATATATTTTCAGTTATATATTTATATAAATTGAATCAATATTTATTTAACTATTAATATTTATTATTCAAACAATATTTATGCACTGTATTTCAGGAGAAATCTTGATGTGAAGGACCACACCGTAAAATTTTATTGCTGCCAGTCTGATGTATAAAAGTTTTATACTGACCTCTGCTAATTTTTTTTCTTTTTTTATGTGTAATTCTTGAACCTTTAATAATTTTTGAATTCTGAAATTTTAAAAAGTGCACTCTCAAGTAGATATTTAAAAAATACTGTTCATTTTAAAAAAAAGTGTAATTGTTTTAAGTTTTTCGACCATCAAGCTCTAAACCATCAAAGACAGAAATCTCTCATAAAGGTATTTACTCCAGAATCCCAAACCGGATTCACAAGTCTTCACACAGCACTAAACGGTCCTCACCGGTTAGCTTGGAATTGGTTCATTTCTGTAATGTGGGTAGACAGACTCTTCGGGGTGAGACAGAAATAAGTTGGCACCATTTAAAAGAGCCTTAAGTATCTGGGGATTCGACAGACATATTCAATCGAGCCCTTTTAAAATGTATTGAGCAGGAACACGTGCACACACACACACACAGAATACAAATACTCTGAAGTATCTGAAGTAACATTAGGATGCAGATCACAACACAAGTGCTGAAAAATAAAGACATAAGCAAATTTCCAAGCTCCTAACGGCACTAAACATCCAAAGATGATCTCAAATACACAGCAAGCCCTTTTAAAATGTAGTTCTCCTGTCAATTACTCGTCCTCATGTTGATGACTTTCTTTTATGGAATAAGAACAATGCACTGGAATGTAGATTAGCACCATCAAGCTCAGGATGGACCTACAGAAGAAAAGTTTTTATTTCAGGTTGCATTGAATTGATGCCAGAGCTACAGATGGTGAGTTAGAGGTTTACAGTGAGCTTGACTTTATATTGAGGAGGACCACCAGGACGGGATTGTGAGCGTGCTAAAAATAGCAGTCTGTTGTTGCAGGGTGTTATAGATTTTGCGCAGAGCTGTCACTTCTGAGTTGACGGTAAACTCCAGAGATCCTGGAGCAAAGCTTTAACTGAAACCCTCTATTACTTTATTTAAGAGCAATGCTCTATCAAAACAGAAGATGCTCTGATGTTCACAGCAGGTTGACTCTGAAGGCCAGGATCTCCTCAGTGAACTCAAAACTGTTGTCACAGTCACAAGAGTCACATTTACTGTAGAAACCGCTCAGTGAAGGATTAGGTTCATTTTTGCTCTCTTCAGATGTCACTGGAGTTAGTTGATTGATAGTCCATTGTGTAAATAAGGGAAGTGTAACTGACTTCAGGCTCTACGGTTCAACCTTATTTTCACCATTAGCATATTATGATAAACAGAAGCCCACACAATGTTCCTTCTGCAGCTCAGAGGCGGCCAAACCTGCCTCTGCCATCACTTCTACCAAAAAAAAACTACTGTTGGCAGGTAATTAAAGCAGCATTTAAACAAAAGAAAAGAAAAAGATCACAGTGTTTAGGAGTTTCAATGAGGGTTGATATATCTTTCTCTGGTTTAGAGAACACAGGTTTTTCTCATCCTGAGTCTAAAGGCTTTTACCTACATGTGTAAAATCCACGAATGAGAGAACAATGCAATCTCAATCTGTTTTTCTCAAAATTAAGAAAGCATATTTAACGAGGCAAGAACTGTATTGTTTGTGATTGGCTATCTATTATAGCGATGCACTGTTGCACAAAGAATATCTTTAGTGCTGAAATGCGAGGTTCATAAGAGCACCAACAATCCTATAAACTAAAGTTGCTGTACATGTGTGAATCTCTTATGTGCGAAAGTGTTAAAAAGAACACACAAATCTATAAATCACCTCGTTGCAGATCTATACAGGTGGAGCTGGGGAAGGTGGAGGGTTTCTGAAGCACTAGTAATATATTTAAATGTTGAGCAGCAAGCTCATTGGCCACCGTAACAGGAGAAAACCAATCAGCTGTACCACATAATGATGATGTCATTACAGAAGGTCAGATTGAGTGAGACTTAGAATGTGTTAGACTTAGAGTGTTAGAATGCTGTATTTAAAGCAATTCGCGTAGCATATTTTTTTATCTGGTATCCCTTTGGCTAGCATTACAGAAAACTATATGACACACTATTTAGAACAATAAGGTGCAAAATACGATCAGTTTTGATCAGTTACAGAAAAATGTGTGATTTATTAGTTTTTTGTTGTTGCTAATTACTTATTTTTCTTTTTTAATAAAAACATTAGTACAATTTTTTTAATTAATAGGAATGTCAAACAAACAGCATTTATTTGAAATATAGATCCTTTACAACATTATAAATGTTGTTTACAGGCACTTTTGATCCTTTTTTTGATTTCTAAATAAAAGTAAATTAAAAGTAAATAAAAGTTTATATTTAGTAATCTTGAAGAGTTATTTCACCCACAAATGAAAAAATTATGTCATTCATTTCTCACCCTCATGTTGTTCCAAACACGTAAGAATATCGCTTATCTTCGGAACACAAATTAAGATATTTTTGATGACATCAGAGAGCCATCTGCCCCTCCATAGACAGTAACACAACTGAAATGATCATAGATCCAGAAACACAGTAAAAACATTGGTAAAACAGTCCATATGATATCAGTGGATCAACTTCAGTTTTGCGATGCTAGGAGAATACTTTTTTGCACTAAGAAAAAACAACAACATCATTTAACGCAACTGTTCTTCTTCTATGACTTATGTCTTCCACCATTTTGGAGAGTATCACAACGTAAGCGTACGCTTTCCTAGGCGTAAACAGCTGGAGATTACGTACATGCATGTAGAAGGCTCCTGCGGTACAGCCTCGGGACCAGACCAGACTAGAATGGAAGAGTTAAATTTTGTTTTTTTTTTCCTTCTTTGCACAAAAAAACTCTTAAGTTGATCCACTGATGTCACATGGATTGTTTTACCAACGTTTTTGATACATTTCTGGATCTGGGATCATTTCAGTTGTATTGCTGTCTATGAAGGGTCAGACGGCTCTCTGATATCATCAAAAATATGTGTTCCAAAGAGGAACGGTGGTCTTATGGGTTTGGAACGACATAAGGGTTATTAATTAATGACAGGAATATTCATTTTTGGCTGAACTAACTCTTATATTACAAGTGCTCCTACTATTGGTTATAAAAGGTCATATTTTGGTTTTGAGATTTTGGGAGATGCATGCAAGGTCCAAAAACTCGTTTTTTTCCCTTATTTGTTCAATGACTCCCAAACGATTGATTCAATGATTTATTTGATTTAAATCAAAAGTATTCCAGCTCCGGGCAGCTACAGGAACTCACTTGATGTCTTAAACAGGATTGGATCAGACAGTATAATCTTACACAGTGTCTCTCATGTGGTGATGTGTCTAAAGCTTCTGCCACCTTAAAATGCTGTGAAATTGAAACGTGAAATTCATAGTCAGCCACCGGTGGAGTTAAGCTTAATTCCTGAGACAGCGCTTGCCTCTGGGGCCTGTGGCACATTCATGAACTGAAACAAGGAAAATGACACATAACAGCGTGACCACTTTCAGCCCAACTTAGAAATGATACCATCAGTGAACCTAAAAAAGAGATATTATTAAAAACATTACATTGTTTTACATATTTTTTTCAAAAACAGCAAAAGTGGATTCAGGGGAAGCATCAGTCTCTGCATGGAAGGCTGTTCACAATGACAGTGGTTAAATCAATAGAGGTCGTACCGTCACCGTTTACACTCGCCTGGGCTTCACTGCAATTGATAGTTTGCACCACATTGTTGTGAGTTTGCGTAACACATCAGACTGACAGCAGTCACTGAAAAATACCACTTTTTCTCTGTTAGATTCTGTTAAATAGCTCAAGTACAATTATGCAGCCTATTCATAAATGAATGACAAAAGCATCTTGCTACCACAGGCACCAAAGGCCATTATAACTGAAATTTGGGTTTTCCAGCTGCGTTTGAATAACACTGCATGAACGTGTGGGAAATTACGCAACATCATGAGTAACACCATCCTTTGGACAGAAGAAAGGCTCTGCCTGAAAAATACACTCATCTTTTTATTTATTATATTTATGTGGCATACACCCACTCTGCATTGTTTATGCAACTCATTTTTTTTTTTTTGTGTACAATGACCTAGTTCAGTTTTGTTCTTTCTGAGTCACCGGCCTGATTCACCATCATGAAAATGAAGATGAAAATGCATGCAGTAAGTAACACATTTTTCTTGTCTCTGGCCCTTTTTAATTATCTTTACACTTAGATAGTTCTATTTATCAAGTTATTAAAAAGATTCAGTGTTATTACAGAATAAATTGAATTCTTGTCTTGTAACATACCTTTAATGGTCTTGATGTGGCAATCAAGAGAAGTATTAAGTAACTATATAAGAGTGCTGCCCTCTGGTGTCCTATAATGAAATGTACAGTTTATATATATATATACAGTATATATATATATATATATATATATATATATATATATATACATACACAGACCGAGAGAGAGAGAGAAAGAGAAAAGAAAAGTCAAGAAACTGAATTTCCTCCTTTTGCATAAAGTTTTATATTTTATGTAAGTAGACATACACTTAGCATTAAATCCCAAATCCATGCATTTATACATGGACAAATAAATAATGAAAAAAAAAACAGGGTCATAAAACTAAAATTAAATGACACTGAATCTACACTTAACTCTATTTATATATACTTTATTCTTTATACATCCTGACATTGTTTTTTTCAGAACATCAAAACTGTACTGAATATGTGACATAAGTAATATGGGTATATTTGTAGCATTAGCCAACAATTTATGAACTATAAATTATCAAATTATTAATGCCATTAGGGTAAAATCGTTAGGGTATAAAGTAAAGATCATGTTTCAAGAAGATATTTTGTATATATTCTATTGCATATGAAAACACAATTTTTGATTAGCAATATGCATTACTAAGAACTTCATTTGAACAACTTTAAAAGTGTTTTTTTTTCAAAATCTTGAATTTTTTGCATCAGGTTGCAGATATATGTCTCAGCCATATATTTTCCTATCCTAACAAACCATACATAAATGGAAAGCTAATTCATTTAAATAAATAAATAAATAAATCCATATAATTCAAAACCAAACCAAAAATCCTACATCCCTGAATAAGGTATCTGTATTTTTAATCACTAATCAAGTAATCATAACCAAGCTCTCTTAGTCGATCAGTGAAGCAGTCATGACTAATGTGAGACTGCTGTCCATGGTGCTGATCTGTCTGTTATTATCTGTGTTATTTGGAATGCTGAAGGTCCCTGGGAGAGGTAGGCTTCTCAAGGCTCTCTGCGGAATCTGACTCACAAAAACTCATCAAGGACACATTTTTGTGAGTCTGAGCAGCTGTTAAAAACAAAACAGTGACTTCATTTCATATTCATCAAATTTGCCTTCAAAAAGAAACCCACTATACTATGACAAACACACAGAGGAACAGAGTTCTAGAAAAAGCAGCACAATTCTTTTCCTACTCTTGTCTGATGTTTCTACTAATAGAGATTGCAGCAAGACTCATTATCTCTTTACTGTCTAATGCACAAACAGCAAAATATGATATCGCTCCAAACCACAGCCAGAATATGTCGTCACCCATGTCTAATTCAGGCAGGACTGTGTTGGGTGTCTCATAGAGGTAATGGACTAACAATCAATAACGTGCATAAAACTGTAATGGGCCGCAATGCGCAATGGGTAAAGCGAGATAGAATGGGCCTGGGGAAATAGTGATCCTAACGATTTGATTTCAATGTATGGCATCCTTTTACAGTTTGGTCTTGTTTTAAAATACTTTGTAAATAGATTTTGGTTAGCAGGGTCTTTTCGCCAATTTCACAATTAAAGATATGTTTTGGTCATTTTATTTTTCCCAAAAAGTCTATAGATTTAAGCTTTCACATTAGACTAATAAGTGCAATAATATTTTTTACTCGTTCTTAGATCAGGCAGATTTTCAGCTGACTCGTGCGTCTCACATCGTGTAGTATACACAGGGTAACAAGAAGCGATTACCATATATGTCTATGGCGATTACCCTCTCACGATCGACAATCGACAATGAAATTCCGGTCGGCCCTCGTGAGGGTATCGCACCATTGAAGTAATGCTACAAGCGTCTACGGCTGATTGGCTGGAAGAAGTCCATGCGCTTACACGAGCACACAAGCTCACGGAAAGGCACGGCAAATTGCACAAATAGCAAAGGCAGCGCTTTTCGCTCTGGTGACCCTCATCATTCCTTGTCAGCCTCCTACTTCCGTGTTGTTGTTGTTCTTCTTCTTCTGTTTCAAGTCCGACATGCAATATCGCATAAGAGCATCGGGCTGTATAGTGTGAGAACATAAATCGTGAGCTGAAAACTTTTACACCCTGCGATTCTGTTGTGCAGTTTGAGCTAGTGCAAAGAGCAACGAGTGAAAATATCGCACAGTGTATCCCAGGCCGGCTTAGTTACAACAACCGCCGCCTACGACGACGATGCCATCGTCCATCGCGATGTTTCACATTAGACATCGCGCGATGCCGAATTGGTCGACATCGCCCAACCCTAATTTCCAACCTACCACAAAAATGCTTAAGAATTTGTTGTTATGCTATATTATTACCAAACCTTTTTCATCAACTTGTTTTCTTTTCATTTCTTTAAATACAGCGCTGAGTAGGCTCAGATCAGAGAGGCCTATAATGAATCTTTTCCAAAAAGAAATACAAAAACAAATGCGCTGAGAGAAAAAAAGAGTTGATAAAAAGACTGAATTCAAGATTTGACAATAACACAACACACACAAAAAAGACATTTATGTCACATTTGGTCAGGAACACCAAACTATATTAATGATTTTCAGCACAAACACAAAAGGCATAGAAAAAGCAGGAAACAACCCTTCCATATTTAATACACCACACAACGTGAGCCATCTTTGAGTTCATACTATTGTATATCAACATGCTCACCCATCAAGACCAAGATGGATGGATCAAGTGCCTGAAATATCTGCATAGGTCAAGATTTATCCTTTAGAAAGCCTTGTCACGATTCATCAGCCTTGAGATTCTCTGGAGAGAAGCCAAAGAAACGTTGTCTACAGGAGCCGATATAACGCCACGCTTTAACCAAAGCATGCTGTCCTTGAGTTCACTCTAAATGAGAAGGTTACAAGAACAAATGAGCTGGGCAAAACTACAGGCCAGTAACTGAATCATTTAATTTAGCAATGTCTGACTAATGATGACTTCAATTATTTGGTATGCTGTGCTGTTATGTTCAGTATATAAAGTGGGTAATCAAGCTGATAAAAAAGCTGATGTCCGCTTCCCTGCTGCTTCTTTCACTGCAGTATTTCAGAGCCAACAGTGTGTATAAGATTTGTGGGCCACAATAAATAGTACAAGGCAGGGTTGGGGCCATTCGTGACTTGAATTGAGAATGAATGGTAAATTCCAGTTCACTTCCTGGAATGGAATTGGAATTGGAACTGCATGCAGCTGACAGGAAATGGAATTGGAATTACAGGAAGTGGA
>JAUCNO010001316.1:6561-20578 GCA_032353835.1 Enteromius viviparus
TTGTTAGGATTCAGGTGTCGTTGCAAATAGTGATTAATCATGATTAATCCACTGAAAATCCTGATTAATTTGATTAATAATTTTAATCATTTGACAGCCCTAATATATATATATTCATACCAAAAATTTACAAGAGTTTTAAAAGCGAAAAATAAAACAATTTATATTTTTATGCCTTGATGTTACCAACTGAAAATTAAACACAGGAAACATATTCGGGTGCAGCAGGAGAAATTAAATGCTTTATATTTAAAATGTAAGCTAACTATACAGTACAGAGCGGCTTTTTCTCCTATTTTATACGTTGTGTGTGCTGCTTAATGCATTTGAGACTTGTTTTCTTCAGCTAATAACTTTCTTTTTAAGAGTGTACCCTTATCTGTAAATATTAGAAAGTCACGCAAGTATTTTGCAAAAAAAAACATGCCTTGAAAGTGAGTGAGTTTTTGTTAGACTTGCAGACTTTACATAAGGAGCACAGCATGTACACACACACACACACACACACACACATATATATATCCAAATTAATATTTTATTCATTGAACAAATGTATTTTAAAAATACTTAATAAAAGCAGAGTCAGATGTTTCAGAAATAAATGAACTTACAGTGAAAACCAATATAAATATATTTCATTCATTTGTATTGATTTTTATTATGTCTGAAATTCTAAAAGAAGCAGTCAGCTGTTTCTGTTTTAAAATTGTTGACAATTTATAAAGTGCATCTTTTGGTTTCCTACATATAAAGCTCAAGGGTTACTGAAGGAATCGATCTGTGAATCGTAGTAATTAATTATCTAAATCACTCATTTGGTTTGATTAGCTCTCCAGGCTCCATAATTTAGGGGTTGTTTGTGCTGTGTGTGTGTGTGTGTGCGTGTGTGTATGTGGCTCTTTTTCATCTTGTGTGATGTGTTTTTGTGTGGCCCCGGGTGAAATTCCAATTCTAACTCCATTACAGCCCACAAACTTATCAGTGTGACTGAGGGTGTGTGTCCAGCCAGCTTTATCCGACAAATTATTCATTCCTCTCAACAGGCTTTCACGGGCCCTCTGGGGGAGTACTTTCAAAATTCAGACCCTCAGGAGCCTTTAATATTTCTCTCTTTTAATATTTGATATATTAAAGGTATATTTCATTATAAGATCTTCAGATTACATTTCATAGAAGTCATGTTTTCCCCGTGTATGTATTTCTTGTAATTTAGCCTTATTCTGCTGGGATCACGTGTAAGGCATTGTATGCAATTACTTTTTGTTTCGAACCACCGGGAAGTCGCTTTGGGGAGAAAAGTGAGTTTTGTTTCTCTGAATATCCTGTGGTTTTCTGGTTATCCGTTGTCAATGGTAAGCAGCCTCTGAGCTAGCTCACTCTTTACTTCTCTGATAAAGGGGATTTGACCTGTCAGTCAGGCATCATATCAGGAACAGGGACGGTTAGCACAGGAAAGAGAATGTTGATCCAGGAGGGTCTGAATAATGCATAGCTTTCACATCACTGTATGTGAAAAAAACAGGCTGTGTCAATATAGTCTTTTCAAACCATCACAGTCAAAGTCCCAGCGACTGGCTTACCATGTTCGGAAATAAAAGCTCCTTTTTCTTTTGTTACTGCTATCATAAGCTGTGTATTAAATGTATGGTGTATTTGAACTTTATTGGATCTCATTAAGGATCACAGCTGAGTATGTAAACTGTTAATCATGAAGTAGAATTGATCTTCTGTTTTTTTTCCTCAGGCGGCAAAACTACCCATGTCCATCATTATTGTTGGAGTTGGCCAGGCTGAGTTTGATGGTAAGACATTAAACAATTGTTATTTAGTTGCGTCTTTTATATCTTTTTTTTTGTTTCTTTTCTCTTTATTTACTCTTATTAAATGCACTACAAACATAAGAAGAAAATGTAGTGCATAACCTTTTATTTATTTTTGTATTTTACCAAGCATTTTTCTAACTGTTTCATAACTATCAACTAATAATAGTATTCCCACATGGAGGTTACAAACTTAAATGCATCTTCACAGTTTGCACTCCCATAAAGTAGAGTTTCTGGATGAAAGTCTCCTAATTGGAAAGGTTTAAGGTTTCGGACTGATAAGCAGATGCCAACACGCAGGTCTCACAGGTGTTCAATGTAATTAACATGTCCCACCATCTGCTATTAGTATTTGTTTTTGGCCTTTCATAATGTTCCCACAAAGAGATAAATGTAGGTGTCATGCTGGGGTAAAAGGCTTTTTAATTGGCTGGAGGGCATATAACATGATGATCTCACTTTTTAGCCATGGTTGAACTGGACGGCGACGATGTAAGAATATCCTCCAGAGGAAAGCTGGCAGAGAGGGATATTGTACAGGTACATATCTCTATACATTTATATATATGTATGTATGAATTTATATTTTTGCACACACAATATTTGGTGGTGAAAAGTGGTTAGGAATTGTTCTGATTCGTTGGTATTGCCATATATTAATATCTCAGCAATATATTTATGTAGCCTAAGAAGAGTAATATCACTCTTTGGGTAAGTTTCTTAAGGAATAACTTTGTGTGACCTACATTTACAGACATCTCAGATTCAGAGAACACTGCGACATCACACATGAAAAAATAACTCAAGCTAACAAACAACAACAACGCTTGTGCAGCCTATAAATAATGAAAGAATCCAGAGTATTTTTTGTGAGACAACCAGTTTACATTGTTTACATGGATATTTCAGTTAGCTAGACTTGGGGGAAAAAAACATAAAAATGATTCAGGGAATAAATTAAACAACTGTAGCTAACTTTTAAAAAAATCTCATCTCTGCCTGCAGTTTGTACCTTTCAGAGACTACATGGATAGGACGGGAAACCATGTCCTGAGCATGGCACGGCTTGCCAAAGATGTCCTGGCCGAGATCCCGGATCAGTTAATTTTATATATGAAGTCAAGGGGCATCAAGCCCAACCAGACACCACCAGACTACAGCCCACCTGGGCTCAGCCCAACCCCCACCGTATGAGTTTTCCCAGCCTGCCGAAAGAAAACAGGCCATGTTATGTCACCTCCAATTTGGATCTCGTTCAAAGCCAATACAACTGAATCAGTGTGAGGCGTCTAGAAGAGCGGATGCTTTCAGTTCCCGGTTTTTGGATCTCATACACTGGAGAAATTGAAAACTGTGTTCTGGAGTTGGAACTGAAACGAACTGTACTTATTGGTCTGTGAGTTGGGTTCCTCCTTATAATTTCTCAAATTAGCCAACATTTGTAGTTTGGATCAGTCTCATTCAGATGCATACAACTGACTTTGCTGGATGTATGAAGAAGATCTGGGCAAGCAATGCAATTTTCTGCTTATTTAACATCTCAACATCTATAAAAATGTTATAGCTCTTGTGTGTCAGCATGTGGGGACTGTGTGTTATATTAGGAAAATCTTGTATCTGCCAGAGGCAAACAAGAGCATCACTAGAAAGTGTGTTTTAAAAAATAGTGTAATTATAAGTGGTCGTTTGAAATATTATACCCTGTACAGGGGAACTGTTTGGTGAACTGTTTATAGGATTTGTAGATAGTTTGTGTTATGGTGGTTTTATTTTTTCCATGGGGTTTGGGCAATGTCTTTTTAGTACAAAGTTATATTTCCCATTGCAGTTCTCATTTATAGCTTTTTAGAGCTATGCTAGACAAGATTTTCTATTCTAAAGCATGAAATCCAGGTTAAACAACTGTACATTGCATTAATACATTGTATTAAATGTATTTACATACTTAAATTAAGACTAATCCAATGTAAAAGTCTAAGAGAAGCACAAATATTTTCTTAAAGCTGTACAAATTGTAAATGCTAATCAGAGGTCTCAGATTCATTACAAACAAGATGCTCACAAGAACACACAATTTACTTTAATTTTCCCCTCCAATTCCTTAATGCTCCGGTATATCTTGATATCGTACAGCAGCTCCTCAGAGGCATGCGAGCCATCAGGGGAAACATGAGAGATGCCTCGCTGCTAAAGATGATTGGAGATGAGGCAGCATCTGCTGTTTTTCTCATAGCACTGTCTGACTCACCTGCTGTCAGTGTCCAGCCACGCTGAACCTTCGCCCTCTCATTCCTGGGATTTTCTCTGGAGTTTAAACACTTTTCTATTCTTCACCATGACAGGAATTAGTTCACTGGTTTCAAAAGATGAAAGACACATTGCATGCAGCTGCAATTGCATTACTCACAGAGCAAACATAATGCCATTTTGTTTCAATGTTCTTGCTTTAAATCATTCATCAGCATTGGCATATTAACAGGACGAAGCTTCGAACATGATTAATTTCATAAACTTGCCTTACATACAGTAGGTTTACATTAATGGCTGATAGAAAGCATAAATGAGAAACACTATTTTATATGCAGTAGTATTATAAGGAAGCGCATTTTGTTTTTCTTTTCAGTTTTAGGCTTAAGACATTCAGTTAAATCAGAAATTAAGTTGTACTCTTGGTTAGCATATACAGCCTCTTTTGTATGAGGTCCATTTTGAAAATTACAGCAAGAATCACTATCACAGATCAGTATATAACTGCTATTTTGGACAGCAGGGCCGTTTCTACGTGTTCTTACCCACAGTTTTGATACATTTTCTCCTTGACCGGTAAACATCTTTGCTCATTTGTCCCAAGCTGTACCAACGTTTTGGTTTTAGAACCAAATCTGTTATTATAAATCTGTTGTATGATAATATAGATTATGAACTGTGAAGATGACCGCGGTATTATTTTTGACATTTATTTTTAGTTTTATTTTAACTTTGTCAGCACAGATGTTTACAAAATGTGATTTCCCTCTTTTTTTAATAACAAGAATGACAATGTTCTTTTGCAATGATTGTTAAATTTGGAAAATCTGCTCCCGGATAACAAGACAATGTGTTTAAAAGCACCTTTTTTTTACTCTGAGTTATTAGCGCACCTGGAGTTACTGAGAATGAAGTGATCCATCAATCCATTAGGAGGTGAAGATTAAGTCTGACAAAGGGAGCATTGGGTGAAAGGGTTTGTTTGAGAGCGTTAACAGGTGCATTGATTTTAAAGGCTTATTTACTCTTCACTTGATGATGTTAATGACTGGTAAATAACTAGAAAATAATAGTCTTTTTACTGTTGAGAAGAACATTATTTTTCATGTTTCACATTTATTTATTTATTTTCAAGGGGCTCTCTATTGTATTTCTACTTGCATAAATGTAACCTTTTGAAAATCCTGTTCAATATTTATGAACACATTGCTGCTAGGTGGCTTGTAAATCCGAAGAAAAAATCACAGGCATCCTAAAACACATATATATCACTATCCAGAGAATGTTACTGGATTTTTTTTTGGCATGGTGTAAATTTAGCAAATACTATTTTTTTTAATCCCACTATAATAAAGCCAGTAAGTCATATAGTAGTACATAAAACCACTGCTAAGAGGTAATAGTAAGAAAAAGTGTAAATTATGTGTAAAGATGTGGCCCTTGTCCAGTGCCAACATTCCCTCTGTGAGATATGCATGATTGTCAAAATGGTGAATGGGTTCAGTGATGAACTGGCCTGTTGCTCTGCGTTAAGCCTCTGCCGCTCGTCTCATAACTGAAATCCAGAGCATGATGCATCCCATCCTTGCTATATTCCTTTTCCTTCTTTGCCTCTCTTTTTCTAAGTCGATATGCATGGTGCGCTATTTCCAAACCGAACATTGAACATTGCTATTGTCATTCCCGTGGTGTGTGAAATTTGTAATGGATTGCCTTAAAAATGACAATAAATAAAACAATGACGTTTTTCGTTCGACAACGTTTAAGATCAGAGAGAGATTTTTTTGTATGCATGAGTTTCTGCATCATGAATAATCCATCAGTTACAAACTGTTGCAGTCTATTACAAACCGGAGCAGGCTTTAATGGGGGAGCAGAGAGATTTTCTCATTAATTCATGTTAGATGCCACGGCTGGGCCCTCCAGAGACAGGTGTGCATTTACATAAGTCTATTCGCTTTAGTTCCTTTGGGTTTGTCACATTCATTCTGAGCGATTAGTCACTAGTCTCTCTGGTCGCAGTGTTTGGATGATGTACATGGGTGAGTTTCCTCTCCTCCAAGGGTAAAATACCATTAAATGTCATTAGCTAGTTTTATTGGGCGCTGACACTGCAGATGTTTCGATCTATACTTTGTTCATTATATTTGCTTGCTAGCTGCTAAATGCTAAACGATTGCTATTTAGTGTGTGGTCAATTTTATTTAGGCGAAAATAGACTGACTGCAAAGGGATGCAAATAGAAAAGTAAACTCTTAAGTTGAGAGATGGGTAGAATTTTAACTAAGCCACAAGTATTGTTCAGACTTGTCCTTTAATCAAAGTCTTTTTGTCATTGCCGAACAGCGGCAAGAAAACTCACCGTCCAATCAGTTGACTCCCTGGGGCCGGTTGATGTGTTTCCTTCCTCAAGAACACCTGCAGCATTTAATAAGATTCACTTCTGATACATCCACTGCATCACCTGGACTGAAGCAAGGAATGATGGTGGGGGAGATGTATTGCTGATACAAAGTTTATTTGTTTTCTCTCTATAGCAAAAATGCATTTGCTAAATTGCCGTCCTGCTTCTTGAGGCCTTCAGCTGCTCTATAATGAGTGAAGCCCTTTGAAATCAAAAGCTTTCAATGTTACCAGGAGAGATTGAGACTCACAATTCTGACAGACTGATTGATGGTCCTTTCAAAGATTAACGTATTGGTATTGAGTGCTAATGCCAATTAATTCCATAAATTGCTGTGAAGAACCAGCAAAAGCAAAGCTTCCATTGGCAACTATATAGTGATAAGAAACATCTGGACAATGTTCTTTGGAAAAACAGATCCAAAACATAACCCAAACAATCTGGGAGAGACATTCAACACCAAAACATGACAGAACCGAGTAGAGCTGTATCTAGGCCTACATTAGGATACTCTCATGGGGTTGTGGCTAGACCCACCAAAATATAATCACAATTAATTTTTTGGTAGTCATTATTATTTTCTAATTCTTAATATTGGTACAGTATGTATTTCTCAATTTCATTCCATCTAGATTAAAACTGAGGAGTAGCCTACTGAAGTTGAGTGGCTTTGAGCAAAGATTCACTGACTTACAGTTCAGTAATGTTGATTCAGTAGCTTCTCCGATAGCTTAGGTAAGCAACCTCAAAGTGATTCAAATGACTCCAGAGTTCGTTTGTCTTTGAACAATTCATTTACAGAACCACCTCACGAGAGTCATCAGCTCGTGCATCGTATTCGTGAAGTTGTTTATGCGCGCGAAGCGACGTCGTTCAGGAGAGACCGCTGTGATCTCCGAGAAATATAGAAATGCGTAAGGATAATAATTTTCACTAACCAAACTTTTATATTTGATACATGACCCGAAAGTCATTCATTTAATTGCGCGTGTGGGCCAAAAGAATCGTGTGTCGCTAAAAAGTAATGTTGCTGTCTTTGCAGACATAGTCATAGTTCCAGTTATGTTAAAATGCCACAGATGCTGATAAACAGCGCTATTAGAGAGCGTCTCTAGATTTGTTTGGTAGTATCAGGCTTTTGTCTGTTGTCTGTCTCTATTTCAGTGGAAATGTCGTTCTCTTTATGAGACATGGCTGAAGGGTAGACAGGTCTCAGGTCATCAACATGCTGAAAACACTAATGCTCTTTGTCAACATGCCGTAAGCCAGCCTGGCTTTTAAAACACAGTACAAAAAGTCACTCCATTGAAAAGCATGAGCCTGAAATAGAGAACCCAGGGAACATTTTCACAAATGTCATCTGAAATCTAGGGCATCAGAAGTCTAGAAAACATCGGACCCTCAGACACGTCTCATTGCACCTAATAGGCTACACATTTTTGTGTGCGGTGTAGTTTTGACATTCATCTGTGTTTCAACAAAACAGAAATAACAACACCTTTAGCAGTGTATTCAGAACTGATCCAAATAATCTCCAAGAACGGTGGAATAAGAATAAAATCTACATACACAAATACACAAATGAGGGGTTTTTGTCAATATCTAATTCGCATATTCATTTCAGTCATATTTTATCCAAACAACAGATTCATTTGCAAGTGCAGTGAGCAGTTAAATGTGTTTTGCTGCTCAGAAGATTTGACAGACTTGCCACAACACATTCGCTTTACTCAGAGGAAAAACAGAATAACCTCATGCATCATCATAAGCCGACTCACTTAATCATTGGTGTTCTGTGCTGTGAGAATAAATGAAATTATGCCAGGCTAACCTAAAATAAAATGAACTAAGCTGATAAAACTGTCAACAGCTGGCACTTTTTCTGAATATAATACACTTTGGTGTCCAAAATCTTGTTTGACACCCAAGAAAAAACCTAATTTTCCTCAGTTTTACGCAAATTGATTTATATTTATTATTATTATTGATGATTTTATTCTGATTAATCTTGTTTACTCATTGATTTTTAGGGACGTACTGTAGGCTATTTATTTTTGATTTTCTTATTATATTAATTGAGTTTGTTGACTGCTAAAGAACACATCAAACAAATCAGGGCTTTAATGACCAAAATGTTATTTTTATTAATAATTTTATTTATCCCAAATGTTTTGAATTCGAAAGTCTGCTTGATCTCCAGAAAAGACACTTAGAATTGGTCAAATATAATTGCATTGGTGCAATAATAATAAACAAAAACATTTCAGAAAAACAACATGAACAGAACAGAATTTTTTTGGACTGATTTAGTGGCTTTGTGCATGTCTTAAGCTTTAACACTTGAATAAATTCTCTGATTTTGGTCTTTAATGGCATTTCCAAAAAAAGTGATTCTAGTCTCTCAACTGCATACCCGAGCACACATACTCTCCCTCCTTTTCTTTCTCATTAAGCTGTCTTGGCTCTTGGTGTAAAGGGAGGGACACCCTGTCTGGGGCACATCAAAGGCTTTTGCAGTAGCGACTGGCTGATGAAATGCTCCATGCCTAATTTAAACCCCCAGCGGCACCACCAGAACTTGTCTCAAACGTCCCAGTAAAAGTCACTGTATGGATGGCCTACTTCAGGAAGCAGGCTCAAATCACATGAGGCTCTGATTCTGACAATACCAATACTCTGTCTTAGGGAGGGAAGAACTGTGTTATGCTCAGGGTGATGGTGCTCTATCCTGCGCTTAAACACATTTCCAGCTGCATTTAGCCCTACATCTCACAAACTCAAAAATAGTTTCTCCAGGCTCAAGCTTTTCAAAGTTTTGCCTTGATAAAGTTTAACACAAGTTACGTTTAAGGAATATCACACGAACGAGGGCTGTTCTGACTGTGAATTGTTCAGACAACTAATTTGTTCTAAAAGATTCATTAAAGAATGAAACGCAGTATATTTTTCACAAATGTGATACTTGTTATGGTTTGATATATTAAGCAACTGTTCGTTTATGTGTTGCCCAAATTAAAAGGTCAAAATCAACAGTTCTTCACGCTGCAAATTCAAATAGGAGAACCAACCAAACGTGTCAGAATAGCATTGTTTAACTAAAATGAATTTAAATGACAGGCGGCATCATGAACTAATTCATATTATTCAACATATCCTAGTTTTTTGCAGAAAATATTCAGAAGTTACCCTCTTTGTAATAACATTTTAATTTACTGTACTGTAATTTAATCATGCATTTTTGCAGCAACTGTAACGAATTACAGTTACGTTCATTTTATATTAAAATTATGTATCGCTGTTATATGGAACTACTGTTATTAAGTGACACTGGACACTGACAATAAAAAGTCCCAGTATTGTTACTGAAACACTGCTTGACCAATCATATTTTAGGACTGGAACTGTTTCTTTACCGCTTAATATGGATGGACCTACATTTCAAATGTATAAAAGATACAAAATTATATGCCCACGCCACCCAGATGATATCATATCGGTCCTGCAGGATGGGTCAGTGACATTTCAACAAGTTTTTTCCCAACAAGACACTCTTTATGTAAATGTCTATTAGCATGGGCTAATAGGCAATATAGATCTGTCCTGCTGCCCTTCTGTAGAGCATAAGCAAATGTGTTGTGTATTTCTGTTTGTCTTTTGCTTCCATACAGACTCAAAAGATCAAGGCTTTTATCGGCTTGCAGGGGTTCTGCTGCAAAGTTGACAAACTCGTCACAAGATCAGCACATTTCCCAGAGGTCACTTTCAAACCAAGAGGTTTTCTGTTCGTAACAACTTCATGCAACCAATATGTTGATCAAATGTTAAAAATGTGAGCTGGAGTAAGTCTCCATTTATAAAAAGTGAAGGACAACAAGCATGCTTGCTAGTAATGTAAATTCAGTCCTTATTCTTACTCACCAGCCATCGGTCACAACATGGAGTACACTCACTATTACTCTTAAGTTGTTCTCAGAGGGACTGATTGAATTACACATTTAGGCCGATAACACTCTCGTTGGCTTTGGTGAGTCAGTCTGTTGTTTCCCTGTGGTGTTTGAGCCAGTGGTTGGCCGTCAATCCAGGATGTTAGGCTGATGTAAAGATGCCTGTGCTGGATCAGCTCAGTCTGAAGCGTTTTAGTGTGGATTTGGCCTCATCTGGAATGCAGAGTCCCCCTGATGCATCAAACCATTCATCCTTTATGAGCGTAGTGAGCGTGTGCAGAAACCAGAGGTGAATTAAACATCACGGCTATAGGACAGCCTGGCTTTAGTCGTATATTTCCTCGCACAGCAGCAAGCATGCCCAATCACTCACACGCAATCCCTCAGTACGTGGATACAATGGAAAATAGAAGTGTTTGGGCTACCTAAATATGTATTACAGGTTTTGTCAAAAGCTGGTGAAAGCTAAATCACAGACCTCTGACTTTTCTATCTGAGGTATGATAGAAATAAATTAGACATTGATCCGCTCTTATTTTATTCATATCTCTCTGAATAAGAGGTAGTGGTATCAGTGACATGGACAAATATTTGTGGATAAATGGGGGATGGCACAGAGGAATTGTTTAAATGAAACTATCAATAAGCTGTCTTTTCTTGGAGTATATATGTTTATCCGAGGAAACAGAAATATCTGATAAAACGGATGAATCTGTCACAGGCGTCAGTGTAGTTGAATGTGGCTTTTCTCTTTGTGCAACTGGCTGAAGGTATTTTAGACATACCCATCTGCGAGGAATGAACTTCTGACAGATGAAGAAGGCCTGCTTCTCTAATGTCTGCTAATCTAATCAGACTGTCAGTGGGATCTTTAATTACTACAAACAGTAATTTCAATTAAAACAGAAATAGCATTTAGATTAGATTTTAAGTTTATTCAAAATGTAATAGAATTATGCTGTGCACATATAAAAACTATTTTAATTTTTTTTTGTAGGCAACTGTAAAGACAGTAAGATGAATTCAGTATATTTAACTGCATTAATTTCACATTATTATATACAATAAATGGCTGTTTTAAAGGACTAATTCTGCCATCTGCTGGCTAAACCAAGAGCCAGATCAGTTTACACAGCCTAAAACAGTCCTCTCTTTTTCATGGAACTTTTAGAGATTAAACACACACACACACACACACACACACAGCTATCCTTGTGGGGACTCTCCATAGGTGTAATGGTTTTTATACTGTACAGACTGTATGTAGTATTGCCCTACACTGACCCAACACCTAAACCTACCCCTTACAGGAAACTTGCTGCATTTTTAGAATTTAAAAAAACTTAATTCTGTGTGATTTATAAGCTTGTTTCATCATGGGGACCTAACAAATGTCTTCACAAGGTCAAAATTTACTAGTATTCCTATCACGAGGATATAAAAACCTGTACACACACACACACACACACACACACAAAGGAGAATACTAAGTTAAGAATACTTGTGAACAGTGTTAACAGTGTCTGAATGGTGCAGAAGTGAAATTTCCCCGCAATTTGAGAATCACTGCCCTAAAGAAAACTTTAAATAAGAAAGTAGATGGCAGATTAATCACAGTATTACTTTAAGCACAGGCTGTATGATTCAAAGAGAATATTCTGAAGAATTTGATGCTAAATTGAAAATACCAACAATAGCTAAAAACCTTGAAAAGATTGGTCTGTTACGTTTCACGACTTCGTTTGCACCGGATCTCATGCCCATCTGTTTAATTCTGACAAACATTTCTCACATTAAATTAAGGTTATTTGGGTGTTATTCTACACAAAAACTGAAATGTTTATTGTTCAGAAGGTCTACAAAATTCTTATCCTAAGTAAAACCTAGATACAATTTTAATCAAATCAAAAAGCTGACGTAAATAAAACAATGTTGACAAAGAAGAAGAAGAAACACATTTAATAAGATGTTTTATCTGAAAACAAAATGTACACGGTAAGGTGCTTTGTGATGCTACATAAGATAACAAATGCATGCAAAACATGTTGAACCTCAGCATCCACATTCTGAACATAATACCATCGGTATCTCCAATAACACCATCAGTTTTTGGCTCAAAAGAAATGCAGAAAATCAATGTGAAAAGGAATAGGACCTTGGCACAGTGTTAATGATTTCAAAGATTTAACCACAATAGTGCTGACATCTAAATTTCAATGATACATGATAATTAAACTTTCATATAAACAAGTGCTTGCTTAATCACATTTAGCTTTGAATGTCTTTATAGCTGCTTCAAGGGGATCACCAGCTGGTTTAGGATGATCAACCGGGCTAAGGCGAAACTCTTCATGAACTCCCCACAACATCTGCTCACCTTTAAGTTGTTCAGCAGGTATGATAAAGTTCTCAAGGAGCAGCTGCTCGATCTGTTCTCGCTGTAATGTGAAGGTCAAGGCAGCGGTCACAGATCGTGTTTTTTTAGTGGGTGTGAGCACAGAGGTAACAAAGGTTTGGTCGTGAATACTGATGCTGTCCAGTGAGGAGCACCTGTCTCTAGAATTGGTGCTGCCCATTTGAGGACTCTTCTCCTTGGATGACTTTGTTGGACTGTCATGCTCACATTCGTACACTGAGCTGTGGTCAGGTGATCTTACATCAGTAAGTGTACTAATAGATTCATTGTCATCTGAAGGCAGGCTGCTGCCAATTGTGACAGCATCTGATGCAATCTGGCTGGGTTTCATACGTTTGTCATGTGAGCTGTTCTCTCGAGAGTAGGAGTTTGTGCTCATGTCTAGAAGAATGCAGTCAGAGTTTTGATCTGTCTCAGAATCTCCATCATCATGATTAAGTCGGCTTATTTTTGAATCTGGCGATTCGAACACCACCCCACGAGACTCTGGCCGCGAGGTTCTTTGAAGCATGTTTGTAATGCCATTTGTGGAGGTCTGAATATTACAATTGGTCATCATGTAGTGCTTGACCGACTCTGGAATCACCACCTCTTTGTGCTTTTTCCTGCAGGGGTTTAGAAGAGAAGAAAAATAAGGCAGACAGTTGCCCACAATGGGAACCAATGAGATGGGACGCAGAGCAGACACAAAGTCCTCCAGCTCCTGGTACGAAGAATGGTCTGAGTAAGGCACCACATACACATTAGTGTGACAGGAGATCATGGGGCGGCTGGTAGGCAATATAGCGATGGTAGGCTGCACTTTATTCCACGCTAGCAGGTTGGAGGCGTTAATCATTGACTGAGAAACCGCACGAATGCGGCCCGCGCCAGAGTCAGTGGTGAAAACATCAGGAAGCTCCAGAACACGTAATGTCTCCAGACGCTCTCTATCCACCTCCACCCATGTTTTAAACTCCATGGCCAGCTCCACGAGCAGAGACTCTTTACCCAGAGAGTAAAGACCTAATAACAGGTAACAGCATTAATGAATAATTATTATAGAGGAGATTCATTGCAGGGTTGGGGTCAATTCAGGAATGATCTCAACAATTCCAATTCAAAGAAGGAAATGGAATTGGAATTAAACAACAATTAAAGGAAACAGAATTGGAATTTAATTGGAATTACAGGAAGTGGAATT